>JAUJPO010107550.1:0-22469 GCA_032270745.1 Tiaropsis multicirrata | reverse complement strand
AGTCTCTTAAACGAGTTTGGAGAACGAAGCATCGAGACAAAAATTTGTCTCTTTTATTCAAGCAATTTTTAGAGACTGTTGTACTAAAGAACGACATGGGCTCAATTTGGCAGATACATTATATGAACGCGTCAAAAAAGGGTATTAAATTGATCACTTTTTAAATGTGATCACATTACTTTATTTTAGAAAACTTTTGCAAAAATCTTTTCTTCCTTTTATTTGTCATTTTTGTTTTACGAATATTGCTTTCCAGAAAATCATTATAACGCCATTGATGAAGTCGTATTAAAATTCTTTAAAAAAAATAGTGCCATTTTTTAATTTAATTAATTTGGGCTCCACGGGGTGGAGGATATAAGCTTTCTCTCGTGAATTACCCCCCAGATATTTCACATTTTTGACCCCCAGACAACAGTTTTACCCTTGGTTAATGTGACCCAAAAATTTACTCCCGGACAATAATGTCCTCCACTCCCAATTAATTAATTCTGAAATAGCCCATTGTTCGGCTAAAATAAACAGTTAACCGAGGCATGTCACGAAGAAACACCAAACAAAAAAAATAAAATCTCTTGGAGCCAACGTCTGGTTAATATTATAAAATATTATTTTTTGGATAAATAACAGCAAAGCTCTGATGAATTAAAACTCTCAAAAAAAGAAATTTACTAGAAGAAAAAAGAAAATATGAAAAGAAGAAAAAGAGAAAAAAAATTCTTCTTAGTCCTTCGCTCGGAAGACTCTTTTCTTCTCAGAAGAACAAGAACATCGAGAACTAAAATGTCTATTCGTTTCTAAAGTTCCCAAGCTCAAAAATAAAATCGGTAATAATGAGCGGTGATGAGGGTAACTTTGTTTCAGAACTATTTACCTCTGTGTAATCCTGATAGGAATTCGTGATTTACATAAAACGTATTCTTAGGCTGTTCTTAAATGATTCTGTTCTTATAAGCTTAAAAAGAAAGGACCGCTCAGTCAGGGAATAACAATAGTTTCAAGGAGAAGGCTTAAAAACATCTGCTTTACGGTCAAAATGCATGCTGATAAGAAAAAGAAAACATATACACTCTTTTTATCTTATAAGAACCAGTAAATTTCGGTTGAGGCTCAGATGTCCTTAACTTTAATCCATATTTTCTAAATTTCCCACCCCACCCAACTCCAAATAAATACCTGAAATGCTTCCCTTGGTGAAAGCTCTCATTATATTAATGAATTTCCCATGCTCAATTTGGGAGTCTTTCATAATTTCTGGTAACATTTATTACCAAATCCGAGGCTCGATGTTCTTATAAAAATTGTTCTTATAAAAAAAAAAAAAAGAGAGTGGAAAAATATTAATAAAATTTATGAGTTCGAGGGAAACCAAATTTCTCTTTCGTCTAATACTTCGTGTTCACAAAATTCACAGTTTTTAACGCTTAGCACGCCCTCATTATTTTGTTTTTCCGAAAAAATATTTCTTCAAAGACAATTTCTCGACCAGGACAAATGATTTAGGTATCGACTTTGGTATCGTTAGAAAGCTCTTTTTCTCAGCTACAAAAAAAAGCAGATGTTTTTTGCTTGAATGTCAAGTGGTCAAGAGTTATGACCAATAACACCAACTATTGGTCATAAAACGACCTTTTCTAAACGTATATATACGTATTTGGCGTGCTAAAGGTTAACAGAACCTGAAAAATAAATTAAATTTGCCCACAACATTTGGTACGTGTTTCTATCACACCTAGCAAGCATTTCATGCAGTTTGGGGTCTTTTTAAAATTTCAAAAAAATTCTATTAACCCTTAGCACGCCCTAATTATTTTGAAAAAGCTAAAAAAATTCATCAATTTTTCCCGAAAAAATATTTTTTCAAAGACAATTTCTCGACCAGGACAAAATGATTTAGGTATCAACTTTGGTATCGTTAGAAAGCGCTTTTCTCAGCTACAAAAAATAGCAGATGTTTTTTGCTTAAATGTCAAGTGGTCAGGAGTTATGACCAATAGATGGTGTAATGGTAAAACGACCTTTTTCTAAACGTATATATACGTATTTGGCGTGCTAAAGGTTAATGAAAAAACATCACCAACTTATTTAAAAAAGGGGGCCATGAACTCCTTGTTTTCTGTTTTTTTTTGCAGAAAAGTGCTAGAAATACTATAGAAATGTGGCGAATATATTGTTAAGTATACAAAAACAAACTTTCTTTCGATAAATACTGTTTTCTTTGTTAAATCATGAAAAATGCTCAAATATTTCCATAAAAAATAACTGAAATTTGGTTTAAAAAGACAGGATTTTTAAGCTTATGATGGAAATATCTCGAAAACCGGGAAGGGGCCCACCCCAAACCATATATGATTTTGAATTATATGACTCTAAGGATTATGAAAATACTCAGAGAACCTTGGGCCCCTTCCCGGATTTTGTCTTTTTGTCAAAAGTGTAAAGGATGAGACTAACTTGCTCTCTTACAGTTGGTAGAGGGTGTTACAAAGTGTTTTTTACCATAACTTCAGAAATATTTGATATTTTCATTTTAAATTTTGCCAGTATCTACTTTATATAGTTTATTTTCTAGAGACAAAAATTCATTATCTTTGATGACGTCATTGTTTCATAATGACGTCATGAAAATTTGACTATGGCAATGACAGTCCTATAAAACATGCGTTATCATCACCCAGTAGACACGGATCGTTGTTTTAACGTCCAAACAACGTCTTTCAACGTAAGAACTTTATTTAGACGTTGAAACAACGTTTATATGACGTTGTGTGTCTGCTAGGCACAAACCTCCGTATTAGTTCAATACTAATAATGACTTGAGCTTTTTAAATCAGTTTCAGATCTTGCAAAAAAATAAAAAACAGAACATTATTTACCAAAGTCAGAGCTATAACTCGCTACTTAAAGACAAAGACATTTAAACAAAGCGTTTATTCTTAACCCAGAAAAACTATTTTTGTGGAAAACATCTGGTATGGTCGCCATGAACTTGACAGTTCTTGCAGAATGGTGTAACTTTAAGCCGTTTATGATTCACTATTGGATCAAATGCTAACCACATTCTGTTCAAAGTATCAGCAAGGTTTGCTTCTTGAGAAACCTTTCTAGACAGTGTCTTTCTGATACAACGCACTATCTTGTTGCAACCTTCTAACCCAGATTCATCAAGGTTTGCTAAACCACACGCATTGTTATTTTGAAAAAGTTCCCAGGAATGGGCTAAAACTTTATGCACCGTTGGTGTAATACTAATCGTGAACTCGGGTAAATTTATCAATCAAGAATACATTAGTAGTATTAGGTTTCTATTATTCTTGATGCTGTGATTTGTAGGGCTTCAATCACAGATTAAAATAGACTCCTGTGAAATTAGAAGGTAAGCGCAAAATCCTAGGTGTTATAGATCTTTGCTTTTCTCGTAAGCGCCTCCATGGGGGAAGTATATCAAATCCTGCCGCAGCCATTACTTTCTTTTGTGTTGTGTAAGTGTTGCGACCAAACTTATAGTCAGTTTACAAGACTAAAGAGGTTTCCTCTGATATTTTAGTGGGTTTATTAGATGATTTAGCCCACAGTGATTGTCCAACACCCGAACTCTCTTTATCACCACAGCGAGTAAGAAGAAGTCCTAATAATTGTGAAGGAGTGACTTTCTCTTCAATTGCAACAGTCTGGATTATGCTCCAAATTTATTTCCATATGCTTAGAACCATTTTGCTTTTAGTATAATTTACAGAACAGTACATCAAAAGGAATTTTGTCATTTTAAAGGATAAAAGTGTGTTTAAGGCATTTTGATCAATTATCAGAGTCATCGCTCTAAAAGGTTTATACATAATTTGTACCTTAGACAGTTGCGATTCAATCTGGTCTGTAAAATAAACACTAAACAGGTGGCCATCTTCACAAAAAGTTTTCAATAATCTTGTTTCAGTGTGACCTATCACTGGTCAAAATTTGAAGTCAAAGGAACTTGTAGATCTTAAGATATCAAGGGGTATATCAAGTTTACAAAAATTGTTAAAATTGTATGAAATTATTGGAGTGGATATAAGTCAAAATACCTAGCAAATTGATCAATTTTATCAAAATTCTACATCTAAAAATATTTTTTCTGGTTTTTATGAAGCTACTAGATCAGTAGTCATCATAATAAACCTTAAATTCAACCCAGGCTAGGGCTTTTCTTGAGATACAACCAAATGTCCCTGAAAATGCTGTTTTGGCCCACTGTGTTTCGCAATCTTCTTTTTTTATATTAAAAATATTGCATACTAGTTTACTAGTATAAAAAAGCATGCAAGCATAGAAAGATGAGCAACCAAAAGTACACCGCTATTAATAAAATCAATAGCGGTTCATTAGGATGGTTTTCGGTCCACGCGAGTACAATATTTCGTCGGAAGAATCGGCGTTTAAAAACGTCCTGAAAGCCCAGTCTCCATTTAGCGTGCGCATGTCTCGTCTTTCATGTTTCTCTGTTCTGATTGGTCTCAGAGATAACAATACGTCAGTTTGTTATCTCCAAGACCAATCAAAATAGAGAAACATGAAAAGCGCGCGCTGCTCTCGCTAAGTGGAGACCGCCCTTAACGAAAAAGTAAAATCGTACCGCTCATAACATTAGCGTCAGAAACAGCAGAAAATAAATCTTTTTACCAAGAAAAAAGAGCCGGTATTAGCGTAGCATATGTATGGCGCAAGATCTTTTGTAGGAGTTCAAATCTTTACTACATTAGTTATTAACTACTGATAGATGACGAATAGATGATTGGTCCGTATCCCCCCTGTTCAGGATATAGGATATCCTGGGGGGAAGGGGATTCAAAATTTTTAATATCCTAGGATATCCAGGAGGGGGGGGGGGGGTCCGAAATTTTTGGCACGGATATCCAGGGGGTTGGTATTAAGAAAAATCGACATCCTCGACAGTGGGAATATGAATTTCTTCTGGAAAAGCACATCGGTGCATCGTATGTGCGCCATCCCTGACTACGTCACTTAGACTCGGATACAGAGACAGACTATAACCAATGGAGGAGAGTGCAATTATTATCATATTTACCTTATATGGAAACTAATTACCCTTCTTGAATAGGAAAGCCTACCTCCTTTATCCGACGCTGTCACTGCGGGCGGCCGTGCGTTGAAATTGTCGAAAAAAGTCAAAAACGTAGAATATGGGAATATATAAAGAAAAATTCATACCATCCGAATCAAACATGCAAGCATCCTTTTCCTCCTTGGCTTACGATGATTTTCAGCATCAATAATTTGACTTGTCATTGGAAAATATTATATGTCGATATTTCCTCATATAATTTTTATCTTCTATATTGAAAAATCTTTAGAAATTCCCAGATAATCAAGGAAATTAAAAACAAAACAAAAAAGAATACAAGATTTTTCAATGAATTCCCATGGGTTTTTCCAAGAAAAGATCCATAGACATAGTCACCCCAGAATTCAGGTACTCACGCAAGTGTTTTTCGAAATTCACGACAATCAGGGAAAATCGGGGAAAATTCATCCATTCACGCAAAGAGAGTTTGTCATTCACGCATGGCGCAAGCAATCTAATTTGGTTTTTTAAAACAAAATTTTTTTTAAACAAAAACACTGACATACAAGTGAAGCGAGAGTAAGCGAAGAAATATCCCCCATTTTTGAATTATACATATCTTAAGGGTACAATTTTTTGCGGGAACTAAATTTTGCAGTTTCTATTGCTTTTATATAACAAAAGACTATAGCAAACTATTTATAACAAAAAACTGCAATGTCTTCACATTTCATGTAGTCAGAAAGTTACCATTCAAAAACCTAAATCGACTTAAATTAAGGACAAAATTCCCTTGGGAATGCATATTTAAGACAAAGCTCGGATAATAATCTATATAATCACTGTTTTTTAGTCCGTGCATTACGTTGAATAATGACCCCTGTCACGTGATGCCCTCCCAAACAGTTATTATATTCATAACAATATTATAACAATAAAAAAGTATCCGAAAGATCCGCAAAATTATATTCCCGCAAGAATTTGTACCCTCAAGGTAGTTCGAAAAGAATTTCCATATTATTTCAATATTTTATCTGCATGAAACCAAATATACCATTTTATCAAAATGATCACATCAGATACTTTTATTTTCGTCAAAAAAAACATAAACACGTACACACTGACATCCCCCATTTTAGAATTAGTCATAGAAAAAAATTCCCATATCATTTCAACATTATATCAGTATATATATTTCACAATTGAAAGCCTCTTAAAATATTTTTTGACAACTCACAAAAAATCATACGGGCTAACAGACCGTTTAAAAAAATTATAAAAAATCATTTACACGTTTTTTTTTTAACTTACTAACAAAATGGTTCCTGTCTTTGGCTTTAACAAATCTCACAGCTTGACAGTGCTAGCTTATAAAATATTTGCTTCTTAAACACCAGGGGCCCACTTTCAAAGGATGGCTTCAAATAGACAGGTAGCCTTGAGACACACTTTTTAAATTATTTTAGATTACCAAGTCGTAAAAAGTCCACTTTTAAGCCTTGACTTCAAGTAGACTGCTAGTCATAAGATACACTTTTCAATTATTTTTAGATAACCATTTCATAAAATAAGTCCAACTTTAAGCCTTAACTTCAAGTAGACAGATAGCCTTGACTTGAGACACACTTTTCAACTTTTTTTAGATAACCAAGTCATAAAATAAGCCTTGACTTCAAATAAACAGGTTTAAATGACCTGAAAAAAAAGGCTTTTTTGACATTTCTTTCGTCTATATGCAGTCAATAACTTGGCTCTTAATGAGTTCTAAGTTCTCTCCACTTCTGAGTGAATTTCGAAAACAATTGCGCAAATGCTTGAAATTAGGTTGCTAATGTCGAATTTTCCCCGAATTACACGATTCCGAGGAAATTTCTCCGATTTTCGTGAAAAAATCAAAATTGCGTATATTTTTGGGTGACCGTGGAGAGGGCTCTTTCCTACAAATCTCAGCCTTACCGGACCACCACTGGACCACCTGGTATGTGCGCAAAAATCAAATTAAGCTTTCCCGCAGAGTCTTTAAGGTTTTCCAATGCAGAAGAAATTTCTTTCTAACAAGAGCTAGCAGGTACGGAGCATTACGTTACGTTGTTCTAACGTCAGAACGTTATTTGGACGTTGAAAGAACGTTAGAAGAACGTCATGCTTCTGCTGGCAAGTCTAGAGGTTTTCCAATGTAGAAAAAAAAATGACGAAAATTCTTTTCTAACAAGAGTTATGTGACCTTTCACTATCTTAATCTTAATATAAAAAATCCAAGAAAAAAACCAAACAATACGAGTGAGTTCACTACTCTAAACTGATATTGAATTTTGTTTTTAATCTTTCAAGAAATTCAGTGTTAAAAAAATGATGAATTATTTTCTATGACCGAGGATCGAGTCTAGAGATTATTAATCTATAAGAAATACAAACTTTCGAACTTTTTTATCCATATAATTATACATTTTAGAAATGTTCATATAACTAGTCTCTAGGAAATTAAACATAGTTCTATCTAACTAGGGATTTTAGTCTTTTGGTATTTTAATTCTTAATTTTTGTTTGAGCTTGAGAATAAGATAAGAATTTTGTTCTTAGAAATTTCGAAAAACAATTCTTATATAATGAGAAGAATGTTCGTACGAAACAACAAGAATTTAGTAAGTCGCTATGCGAAATGCTATATTAAAGATATGAAAAATATATACAATTCTACGCGCTGGTTATAATAAAACATTTGACAGAATAAAAGGGGGGATAATTCTTTCTCTTAAAGTTTGTTTCAAAACGAACCCTGTTTGCTAGAAAATTTTATTTTCATTGAAAGTCTCTACTGTACACCTAATTATTCACAATAGTTTGTTTTTTAGAGTCTAAAAGTTGAAAACTTAATTAGCATAGCCAAAAGATAGGAAAGAGAATGAGAAGACACCCCCAAGGAGGAGATACATATTTTATCAACTAAATTCATACGTTTAGGTCATGTTTTGCACTTCATCCTGGAGACTAACCAACAAATATCCCTTACTGAGAAGAAGCGGCATAAGAAATGAAACGCCCCTGTAATCCGCCTCACTGTCCATCCCGGTAAAAAGTCGTTCATTTTAACGCCCATTTTTTCGCCCCATTGGAGAAAATAATCACCCCAATGGAAAATCAGATGTTTTCTCTCACCCCAATGGTAAAACAAAAAATTAAAAGAGTCCCCCCTTCCCATTGAAATAATGATAAAAAGCACCATAGATTTTCATGAGACCGCTATGGAAAAAAAAACATTACAATTTAACCCAACCCAACACTAGTTTTTAAGGTTCTTTGGTAAATTTTACACTGCACTGTAAGGGTCCGATTTTGAAACCCAAATTTGTACGGTACAGTTTTGAGATCGAATGCCCTCCTGGGGTTGTCAAAGGCAAGAAGGGGTCTAGTGAACAATAAACAAACCAAAATTTGTCAGCATTCAAAACAACAATAAAACGCATACCTGAACTCGGAATAACAAATAAGGTCCACACATAATCCTGGCGATTCTTCTCACACAAAATAATAACAGCAATTAACAGCAACTAACAAGACAATAAGTCTTTCTCTTGTTATAGTGTTCGAAAAGACTCACCTACGGCATATATTTTAGTGCAGTCGTGCATTTTATCACTTTTAACCAAACTCTACCAGCATCAGGTGTTAAACAAATGAAAGTTGTTACAAATGTGGACGTATGTGTTTACCGATATCCCAGTTCACTCTATTATTACACCCCTTACCCGATATCAATGTTGAAATGAGGTAGATTGGTGGTAAATAAAGTTGTACCATTGATTCTGGTAAAGGATTTCGTTTAAGATCATCATAAAAAATCATATTTATTTCAGTATAAACAAAAAATTCAGTGGGGGGGGGGGGGGAGTTGCTAACAACTCAAATTTTTGGGGGGGGATAACCCATCTAGGGGGATGAGACTTCCCAGGGGGGCATTGAAGAAGTGGTGCCCACTATGGTGTCATTTAGGGCGTTTAATGCGTGTGTGGCGGCCTGTACATAGATTTTCGTTTACAAGTTTTGCTTAGACGAATTATTTACAGCCCACCACAAACGCGTTTAAGGTCCAAAACAACTTCTTGCGTAACCTCAAAAGCAACAAAAACTTACGACTTTTTGTGATTGGTAAGGCTTGCCGTTCATATTAACGCTCGGCGATGACGTCATTCCATCGGTTGCCGTAGTGACAGCAGTTGTCGTTGTTCTGTAGTTAATCCAGTTCTCTTTTTCTCTGTCTCTGGTCTTTCGAGTGGCGTTTGAGGGCGGTGGAAAATATTGTTGATTGTGATGTTGGTGTTGTTGATTTTGTTGTTGGTGATGTGAAGTAAAGTGTTGATTCAACAAGATGGTATCCAATTTTGAAAGTTCAGAATATTTGGAAGAACGCTACAGAGATAGTTGAGAAGATTTGTGATTTAGTATATACTGTATAAACTGTCCAGAGGCAAAAATCGTACGAGTTACATATATTCTATAAAACTAGGTCGTTTTATTTCAAGGATACCTAATGCGATAATAACAATAATAATGCAGCGTGTCTCATCGTCACAAAAAAGCCACAACAACATTGTCCGAATTAGACCTAATTGTCCGAATCATAATAATAGGACTTACCTTGATAGCTTTGGCGTAAGTGGGAGGTGCCAATTTTTGTTGTGGTTGTTGTTGTTGTTGTTGTTGTGGTTTTTGTTGCTGTTGTGTGCTGCTGACAGAAACATGATATTGAAGGTCCTACAGTAGTAAAAGAAATTATTGGACGGGCTTCTGTTGATCTTGGCTCCCTTATCGGACAAAAAAATGTCGGACAAAAGTGACGAAATTTGTTGGAGGTGACGCCTGACTATGACGAAGGTGACGAATTTTTGAAATTTTGGAATAATTTAGTGCGACGAAAAATTAGTTCGACATTGTTTTGTCCGACAAGATATGTACAATTCAAATTTCTTTTGTCGATTTTAAGAGAAAAACCTACAGCTATCAAGTACAGGGGTGTTGATAATTTTTCTCCGTGAGAACGTGGAGGCAAACCCGATTAACGAAAATAGGTGAATCGGGGAAATCGGTATCAGCCTCAACCTCGAGAGAAAAACAACGTTTTTTCCCTTGGAAATATAATGAGTCAAATCCAACAAACGGGGAATCGGAAAAGAATCGGGGAAATCGGTATCAAAGGAAACATACTTCGATCGGTAGAGAACATCTTCTTCTATGAAGTTGATGAGGTTGTATCGGTTTGGTCGGGTATGGTGGCAGTGGGGGACCCTTTTCCAGTAGATTACTGCTGGATCCGTGATAATCCTTCTAGAAAAATCAAAGAAAGTACATGTTTTTTCATTAGAACATAGTTTATAAGAACATTCAGGCTGACATTTGTTATGGCCAAGGCTATAATTACGAAAACTAATTTTTTTCAACTGCAAGGGAGGATTTTTTACGCTTTAATAAAAAGTGTTCTCTCGAGATATTTTTTAAGAACATGTATAAGAACACTTGAGGCTGAAAATGGTTAGAAAAATAAGAACATCCAACCTCAACCAAAATTTTGGTGTTCTAATAAAAAAAAGTGTAATTCTAAAAGTTAAGACAACATTCTAAAGGTTTCTTTTCGGTTCTAAAAATGACCGAAATGATGAACGGAACGTTGTTGGTTTAACATCCAGACAACGTTGTTTCAACGTCAGAACGTTTTTTGGACGTTGAAAAAAATGCTGGAATAACGTTAAAGTACCTTTTGGATAGGTTGGAAATGTTTGGTTGAAATTCCTTCTCTCGTGTACTGTTTACCTCTCATTGTTCTAGTTGATAAAAAAAAATAAAAAAATTTAAAGAGAAATTATTGGAATATCCCTCCAGTGTATCAAACCGTTATTTATCAGGTCATTTCAACGCAGGACAGCAGTATCATCAGAGAGAATGATCCATTGCGCCATCTCTTATAAGGAAACATTCCAAATAAGCTGGTTGTGTTGCCACTAGTTTCATTCTTGAAAATTCTAAACAAATGTCATGAAAAAATGTCACGTTCATTGGTAGAACAGATTGGATTGTTTTTTTCCTGGTTTCAAAATATTCGATGAATTCCCTTTGAGAACGCACATAAAACAGTATTTTTCTTCTTTAGTTATTCTGCAGGTAATTGGGCTTTACCAGAAAGAATCCATATTCTAACTGTTGAGGATGTCGATTTTTCTTAACATCAAACCCCCTTGACATCCTCGGTCCTCAAATTCTTACCCCCTGGATATCCTAGGATATTGAAAATTATTTATTATGATAAAAATAATCTTTCGAAAGAAGAAAAACCCCAAAAAATGAAGAAGTAAAAGAGACTGCTAAAGATGCTAAAGATGACGTTGCTCTTTGTTTTTAAGATTAAAAAATAAAATTCCCCGAAAATTTCAAAAACCACCAAAAATCGTAAACATAAATAAAGTACAACGTTTTTTAAAAGAAAACTGAAAATAAAACGGAACAAATTGTAAAAGATGATACTAAAAATATTAAAATACAGCCATAAGCCAGTACCTTATCGGACAAAACAATAGGGACTTTACGAAATCAGGACGGTAACGCTACGAGGACGGCAATATCAAACAAAAATCAGTATTCCCGGTAGAAAAAAATTCTATTGCTCAAAATGAGAATAAATTTTTTTTAATGAGAATGAGAATAAAGATTTTAATTACCTAATTATGAGAAGTTTTAGAAATCTATCTTAATCACCTATCGTCGTTCCAGACTTAAAAAACTTCCCCTATCGAGAAAATAAAAAATGGTACTCTCATGGGACATCTTGTGGAATAGAAATTTTTCCAACCGGGAATACCGGCTTTTGTTTTGTTTTACCGTCGTTGTCGTGTTGCTGTCCTGATTTCGTAAAGTCCCTGATGTCAGACTAAGGACGTAGGCCAGAAGTTCGGCTACGGTGTTTTATGACAGTATTTACGAGAAGTGATAAGTGTAGTAGATAGTGATCTTGTCATCAAAGGTCGAAGGGTTAACACGGCGCTTTTAAAGGCGCCGGACCAAAAATCTCATATCAACAATATCTTTAATGTTATGTCATGTATATTATGCATGATGACGTAAAGATGTCGTAAAATAATATACCGATAAAACCCAAGATTATCCGATTTTTTTTTCTTTCCTCACGATAAGCATAAAATGATGAAGTCACTTTTGTTTCTTCATATCAACAAAGATAAAATCATTAGAAATTGTATATAAGCTTTTTAAGAAAAAAATGCTTTATTTTTATGTGTGTGAAACTTTTTTCACAAGAAATACGAGAAATAATTTGGCCACTTTTGTCCGACAGAGTTTGTCATATAAGGTGATATAAATACGTAATTTTCGCAGAAAAAAAGTAACAACTTAAGTTGGCGATCACTTTACACTACCTTAAAGGAACTAATTTTGGCGAGGATTAAATTTTAGAGAGGGCAAAATAATTTATTTTTACTTTGGCGAGAACTTACTATACCGAATTTGGTCAAAATTCGATAAATTCGCCAAAATTAATACTCGCCAAAACTAATATTTTCAATTAAAAAAAAATTAATACTTTCATAGAGGCAGAAAAATTATGTTAGAAAGAGTTCTAGTCCTCCCATCCTGAAGAAAATTGGTCACCCCGAATTTTTCCCTATCAAAAAGTACATTAGGCAATAATATTGGAAACTTTTGCGACATACCCTCCATAAGTTTGAAGAGGTGGAAGTCTTCCCATTGCTGCTGGTACTGATTGTCGCTGAAAAATTTATTCAAAAAATATAAATAAAATATAAATATTTGTTCTTACAATAGAGGAAATGTAACAATCCCTTATTAATACCGCGTCTCTGTGCTGCTCCAGTGAGTACTAAAAATCTCAATGGAGTGAAGGCAAAATCTTTCAATTCCACTGGGTTGGGTAAAATAGCAATGTTTTTTTTAGTGGGGTTATAAAAATCGAATTGTTCTTTCATCATATTTTCAGTATTTTACTACTGGGGTGAGAGAGAATATTCGATATTCTACTGGGGTGACCATTCTGTATCCCTTCTGTTGAGGATGCCGACCCCCGTGCTGAAAATTCTTACTCCCTGGAAAACATTAAACATTTCAACCTCACCCCTCCCCCCTGGATATCCCCAACAGGGGGTACTGATTTCCCTGGAAAAGTCTAATACCTTATTTTGTTGCTGTTGGTAAGAGTCTGGTGGATGTATGGGTGGTATTGTGGGTTGTCTTGGTAACGGGTTGTAAAACAATTCGTGTTCACGAAATTTTGACGACGTCAGCATTCTTGATCGCTCGGGTTGTTCTTTCTGTACCATCTTGCTGTTGTTGCTGGGGAATCTGACGAGAGAAGAGATAAATGTATGATAAGTCACCACGAAAAATCCGCGAAAATAATTCCCCGCAAAATTTTTGAAAATGTCTACACAGTAAATTTGGCTAAATTTGATTTACAAATGTAATTACTTTTCAAAAAGAATTCAAAAAATTATTATATAATAATACAGTAGCTCATCCCCGAAAATTGGTTCGGGCCGTGAAATGCTCAGAGACGCTGCTATCGCATTTCCTCTCCTTGTAAAACTGACAGGAGAGGTATGTTTAAACGTAGATTAAACCAATGACCTTACAAGATTTTAATGACAGTAATGAAATGTGAAAAGTAATTTCAGTTCAGCATTCTTAAAAAGTCGTACATCTAATTCGCTGCTCTTCGAATATGCCAGCGACGAGCAAGTGTGCATTGTTATTGTCAAATGACGAGCAACGTTTTTTTCTCATTTTTTTTATACGGGTTGATTAACCTTGTTTTGAGAGAAACATTTTCTTTATGCGTGTTGATTAACCTTGTTTTGAGAGAAACGCTAAAGATTTTTTTGTTCGGATTATTCAAGTCGGCGAATAAGCGGAAAGTTCGCATTCACGAACCTATTCATCCCTGTCATTGTTTTTATTAAATAAATTTTAGGTTTAAGGTCAAAATGATCTTTCATTCTCAGGATTTGGTTATTATGTGGACCTGGACCGTCGCCTGGGTGTAATAAACGACGCGACAGGTGCCCTTTCTACGGTGGTCGATTTGAGTGGGGCTCGAACCCACAACCTTCCAATTTAGAAACCAGATCCCTTAAAACTTCAGCCACCGCATACTTTAAATTTTCGTAATGACGAAACCACGAAATCGAATGGGCGAATTTGAGCGAATTGTGGCCAACCACGTCAATATCCCTTCAAAATAAACAGAAACAAATCCACCTCTTAAGTGACTTTAAAACCGATTTTGAAATACTAGTGTTAAGTAGGAAAAAAGTGGAATGAAAAGATTTTCGAAATATCTTTTTAATCCATGCCAGAGGCAGAGCATTTTTTAAGGGATTATTTTCGAAACTTTCAGAAAGCGCTTTAAAAAGTTTACTACGTCGCGGGAGAAACGACAGCACTATTCAGGGAAATAAAGTATTATGGCAAAATTTCGGAATAAAATGATTCCGAAATAATATTCTCAATACGTGCCAGAGCATTGGGTATTTTTCGAAAAATTTGAGCACTAGGTCAAACTGCAAACACCCAGAAGGTTGGTTCATAGATCGTTAAGAGTCCAGGGCGTGAGGGTATTCGTTCAGTGTACTGCGACCCATAGCTGGCGGGTGGGGTGGTGTCCCTTCCTTTTAGAGCTGCCTTCAAATTAGTATAGGGTGGATGGGGTGGAGTCAAAGCTCTCAAAATTCTGACTGTCAAAAGAAGTTATTAGGGCATCGTGGTCAAAGCTACCAAATTGAACCCATTGAAGTTTTATGTAGTCAAGTCTCTTAAACGAGTTTGGAGAACGAAGCATCGAGACAAAAATTAGTCTCTTTTATTCAAGCAACTTTTAGAGACTTTTTTACTAAAAACGACATGGTCTCAATTTGGCAGATGAATCGAAATCGAAACCAGTGAGTTGGCTTATAAGGCACAAGCATATAGACAGTATAGAGGGTTAGATGAAAATTGGCTCATTACAGGGTACTAGAAAGGATGCTCTGAAATCTTAAACTGATTGTACTAAAAAGGTGATGTGATAGCTCAAAATGATGATAAAAGTTAGAACTTCATAAAGAATGTATTTTGTATTTTATATAACTATAAGACAATTTTACTGACATAATTGAAATTTCTAAAATGTAAAAATATCACCATAGTAACGTGAAAAATGGCTACTAGAAACTTTAAATAAAAACGGAATTCAGTGGTAAGATGACATCCTCTTGTGAGAACAGGTGAGAAATGAAATCCATTGAACGATGAGGACAACATCCAGGCTACACTCTTTTTTATTAGAACATCGAGATTTGGTGGTAAATTTTACCAAAAACTATGTTCACATCGTTATTTCAACATTGTTTTCAATGTCCAAATAACGTACTGACGTTGAAACAATGTCAACGTATGGGGCAAGAAGACGTGGGTTGCCGGCTTCTTAGCTAACATAAAGGACTATTAGTCTAAAAATACTGTAACACATAGCCTGTGGCTCTGGTTTATTGGTTTTGATCATTGAGCAACCTCCAGTTTAAAAAGAATTACAAACTAAATCGTAATTTCAAATGTAGTAGAATTAAATGAATGAGAGGGCACGAAGAAAATTAGAGAGTAGTAAATCCTGTTTAATATAAGAAGATTAATACAAAAAGACAGAGAAAAAATGATCTTGTAAGATTTTGTTAACACACTAAACTAAAAAATGATGAGAAATCGAGTCACCTATTTAAAATGATTCGACTCTCTCTCTGAGATTACTCTGAAAACTTTGAGAACTTCTTCTTAAGGGTGTGGCTTTGAAGGCGAGTAATCTAAAACTGACGGCTATTATTTACAACGGTAATCTATGTTGCGTTTTTTCTGACGGACCAGGTATTATACACTTTGGCAAGATCTTTATAGAGTTTTTACATATTATCCCGCATCAGTTGAGAATCTCGTAATTTCATTGGCTAGAAGATGTCACATCACGCTTAAAATCCATAAACTACCAACCATTTTAAAACTGGAATCAACTACCATTGCACTCAAAAGAAGTTCAATGTCCCTTTATAATGGTCAACAAAAAAACCATCGATCTCCTTCAAAGATAACTCATCTTTATGGTTTTACGTTTTAGTCACAAATGTTACACAAATGAAAAATTGCTCACACCCGGGGCTCACACTAACCGTTCCAGAGGCGGATACAGAGAGGACTCAAAATTGTTTGACAGAGAATGTTGACTTTCCATATGAAAGGAATATATATATAAGCAAAAAAGCAACACTATCTATCAAATTTTTTAAGAACCTTCTGTGTCCGCCACCGCATTCAACACAAGAACTCCACATAATAATAAAGAGCAGAAGTTTTCCGTAGTAAAGTCTCTTAAACTAGTTTGGAGAACGAAGCAACGAGACAAAAATTAGTCTCTTTTATTCAAGCAATTTTTAGAGACTTTTGTACTAAAGAACGACATGGTCTCAATTTGGCAGATGAATTTTATGCTATACAAGAACTAACCTAACACCCTAACACTCTGCCTGTGTGACCCATTGGAATCCCGCCCATTGGTCAGTCACCCCACTGAGAAATAATAAATAAATATTTTGTTGAAAAGTTAGAATTTTCACCCCACCCATTGAGGTTTTGCTATCCACCCCCGGTGGATGCGGTGTGTTTTAGAAGCAAGTTTACTTAAGATGATCTCTCAATTTCATTTTGTCTATGAAGAGTGTTTTTCCTTTGTGGATCTCTTTTGTTTTTTAAATTAACTGAAATAATACCTGAAAATTGTCAGAGATTATTTAAAATTTGGAGAGATTTCTTGTCTTCAAATGAACTTAAAGTACTGGAGAACAAAATTTGTCTCCATTTTCAGATAAAAAAGATAACTGGAAAAAAATGTGAAGTTATTGAAGGATGGAGAAAAATAAAAAATAATAATATAAACAAAAATTGTAAAAAACCTTTCATCTGTGTTCATATCATAACAAGGTCTGTTTTTAGTTTTGGTCTTTACAAATGCATTTCTTCGTTCGTCTCGTCTTTTTTAAGTATTGTTTATTATAATTGCAGTGATTCTAGTGGAAGATTTCACCAAAAAGAATTTCCCTATGATGAGTAGTATATAGAAAATAATTTCAATCAAAACAAAAATCCAACAAAAGAAAACAAACCAAGTCGAAGAGAATGCTCTCTCGTCTGGGGTGGTTATCTGTTATCAAATTAGTTTTTAATCAGTATGTTTTATCTGTTATTAACACACGATAACACAAAAACAATAATATACCAATAAAGACAACCAAACACAGAGACTAATCAATCAATCAATCAATCAATCAATCAATCAAGAGAACCATATCTTTTTTTTAATAATAACAATAATCAGGTAGATAAAGTTGCCTTAGTTATACAACCATTGATAAATTCCATCATTTTCTCTTTGAGAATTCTATTTCAAAAAAGTAACTCCTCTGCAACAATATGAAAAATCAGGTTCAACCCAAAATTTATTTCCAGTTAAAACAGGTACTAGAGTTCCAATTTATTATAAACATCTCAGTAAATGTTGTTCTTTCTTTCTTTCGTCGTCTTAATTCGATCAAGTCTTATTATTTTGATTTCAAAATGTCTCATGTATTAATGACCATCCTAATTAAATTCATCATTATCGCAATGTCGTTATTTTTCTTTTGAATAATTTTCTAAATAAACATTGCCTCATTATATTTTTTTTTTTGTAGAAAAGAAAATTGCATTCTTGCTTTATCATAGAGACAACCCTCGACCATTAACAAAAAAACAGAAAAAAACTCTCCAACAATTGAAAAGCATTTGTAAGAAACCTCAACGATGCAATTGAAATTAAACAATCATTTTTTTTCTCCAAAAACTGTTACGATTTTTCTTTAAAAAGTAACCAAAGAAATAATGTATACAAATCTGAAAGGATTTTGGGACCAAAATAAGATAATTTGGGCCAAAATCTTTAAAACAAGTGAAACATATATTATATAAAACCAAAAATTGAGAGAGACAATCACTAAAATAATGGTACCAAATTGAAATTCTTATAAAGAGAAGGGGAACACAGGTACAGTACAGGATGGTATCTTAACTTAATTAGTATTACGAGAAAAATAAAAATGTATGAAAAGTGCTACCATGGTTACCACATATAATTATAATTTTCTTTTTCTGACAATAAAAAAGATGCTTTCTTCATAATGGTGGTCAGAATAAGGAATAAAAACAAAATCCTTTTCATGATTCTTATAAACAAAAGTGTATTTTTAGATTGCTCTAATACAAATGATTTCAATTAACTTGGAACAAACACCCACTTCTTTTAAACGCCCCTCGAATAAACGCCAAATGCCCAGGTGTTTATACTTCACTCACTTTATCATGCCTTCTCCAGCAACATGAAAGTCTTGACATACAGATCTGCTAAATGTATCTCGAATAATGATGTTTTTTTTAGATTGTGCAGTGGTGAAACCATTATATTTATATATAAACTATAATACCAACTAAGGCGAACAAAATGTTGAAGACAGGGCTCAATACTGTGTAGAGCATAATACATTTATTTCAAAAAATTTATTTGTTGTTTTTTAATTTTTAAATTTTTAAATTTTAAATTTTTTTAATTTTTTAATTTTCTTTTAATTTTAAACAAATTTGAAATAAATATATAAACTATAAGAAAATGATAATGATATTTGAAACAGAGGCAAGTCACTTCACCGAGCGAATACAGAAGGTACTCAGAATTTTTTGACGGAGAGTGTTGACTTCCAAATAAGGAATACAAACAAAAACGAACACTCTCCGTCAAGAAGATTTTGAGAACCTTCTGTATCAGCTACTGTGAAATGTCATGAAAAGCTTTGGAAAGCTAGAACAACTGGAATCTAGGTATTATTGTGTTTCTTACTAATAGAATAAGAATGCTATAGTTATCATATCATATGTTTCAATAGAATATATAAGGGATGTCCTTTATTAAAAAATGAAGCTATAGCAGAACGAGGGGAACCTCTTAAAAGTCAAAATTAATACCAGAGAGAGTAGAGGAATGCAAGACCATTAATACCATACAATACACAAGGAAGTGGTCATGCTGTATTAATGTTCCCCACAGAATGAATTAAGAAAATTGTTTACTTTGACCTTTTAATAGATTCTTCTATAGATTAGAGATGATGAAGCTCATCGTATCAAAATAAATTTCCATTATAATTATGATATGAATCAATATTATCAGTAATGATGGTATTGGTTAATATTGAAAATTGAGAAAAGTGAAGTCTTAAATTCGCGAAAAACGTGAAAATTAATCCTCGCGAAAATGTATCCCCTTAAGGTATTGAAAAAAGCAAATAACAAAAGAAATGTTCTTCCCTACCATATAAAAATCTTTTTCAAATTGTTTCAAAGTTTTGTTTTTGGGCTTTATACAAAATTCATTCCTTTAATTTTAGTATTGTTTACAAAAGAAATTTTTTAACTTAGTTTTTAAGTTTGAACCCCATGGATATCCTTGCTCTTCAAATTCTTAACCCCTGGATATCCTAAGATATTGAAAATTTCAACCCCCTGGATATCCTATAATTCTAAACAGTGGGAATACAGGTTCTTTCTGAAAAAAACCAAATAAACCAGGAGGAACTTGGTTTTTGTATTTTAAAAGATTTCACAGAAAAAAAGTTTCCCCTAGATGCCCTTTCCGAGTGGATATTTTACTTCGAGCATTTAGCAGCACAATGATGAGAAAGATTTAATCTTAGTAAAATAATACTATTTAGGAAATAATATAATTTCATCAGCTCCTCTGCAACACTTACACATAAACAGCTCTCATAACTTACAAAATAAATAATAAGATATTTACGTAATATATATAAAACATGTTTCATGTTTTAGCTCATAGCTAGAATGTTCATAGTAGAATTTATAATTCATGTTTTTGCTCATAGCTCCATATTGTGGAAATGATAACAATGCTTGTGTACCACTAGTGAGTAACTAGATTCAACACAAGGAACAGAAAAAACTAGAAAATAACTTAAGAGATCTTAAGAATGACATCATTTTAATAAGTGTATATATATATACATTACATTATCCAGTCTATCCATGCATCAATCAATTATAAGAAAGAAAGCTAAAAAATCGAATATGAAACAAATCACTCGCTGTTGATGGTATCATTGCGATTGAATCTTTGTAAAACATCTTTGGTCCATTGTTAAGCCATATAATAAAGTTTTTTGTCCTACATTTTCCACATATGTTCCATAACCCAAAACATTGTAAAAATTCTTAGAAAGTTCTAAATGTTCTTATTAGACGAAAATCTGAAATTTGATCCATACAGTAACACTTTAGGAGATTAAAAACATTAAATTAAACTTGCTTTATTGACAACTGTCTTCTAAAATTCTCCCAAGGTATGACCTCAACTTCTTTGGCCTGACGATTCGATTATCTCTCTAAACATTATAAATAAGAAAAATATATTTGAATCTTCTCATTTGATAGTGCTCGATATTTTTAATAGATTTTTAATATGTAGTTAAAGTAGAGACAATTTTTCTTCAAACTCAGAGTTCACAGCGCTGATCCAGTCTCAACAAAAATTTTGATGTTTTGAAATAAATTTCCAAGTTATTTATCGCTGAGACTATCACAAAACAATGAAGTCTACAGTAAGGCAATTCTAGCAATCTGGGAAAATAAAGCCTACATAGCCAGGGATATAATTTTATGTCGTTCTTTAGTACAAAAGTCTCTAAAAGTTGCTTGAATAAAAGAGACTAATTTTTGTCTCGATGCCTCCTTCTCCAAACTCGTTAAAGAGACTTTACTACGGAAAACTAGATGCCTCAGATATATGTGCTGTCACAATATACATGGATTCTCTTATCTTTTAAAAAAGAAGCCTAATGCTCAGGCATCGGTTTGAATGTCAGTACCTGGCCTGCTGTCTTGGAAAGGACAGGCACCATTATAAACATGCTCAGAAACTTGCTCCACCAGGCAAGATAATCAATCAAATAAATCTGGACTTTTAAGACAAATAGTGGAGGAGCCACTTCATTTGGATCACGCAGCGCTCAGAGGATTTTTAGCACCTGTTAAAGCGCACGATGGCTTGTAAAAGATTTGAGGAGATTGTTGTTTACTTTGATCCTAGGTCAACCTTAGCAACAATGAAGTAGTCATTCATCCCTTTCAATTCGGTAAAAACATAGTTTCTGGTTTCCAATATCTCAAAGATCATGTTCTCGACAATGTCTTTAGAATCTGGGCCAAAAGCTGAAGAATAGTTATCCATCTCTGCTGGAATAGCGGCAATTGGTAAGAGCGCAAACCATCCTTTGCTTAATGCCAGTGAGAAGAAAGGCACTATCATTTGCCAATTCTTGTTCCCAAACGAAAAAAAACAGCAAAACAGCAAGAGGAAAAGAGGAAAAAGATGTGTCACTGAGTAATTGATCCAGTGGAATCCTACCTGATGGATGGTTACAGTCAAGGCGCAACTCTCCACAGACGCAGTCACCAACCTTACAGTTGCATGCTTAAGGAAAACTATACAGGCTCATCTGGCAACCCTTTCACGAGTTAAACATCCTGCAAATTTCAGCTCCAGATCGCAAATGCGAGACAGTTTTCCTAGGAGGTAATAAAGAAAATTTTGTTACCAGGAGAGTTTAAACTGTTGCCAGAAACATTTTTGGGTGGGGAAGAATGCCTCAGACCACGAGGTAAAGATGCAAACCAGTGAGTTTCAAGGGCAATCTCATGTCTCATGTACTCAAGCAAAAGTTAATAGCCCAGTCCAAAATTTCCAATCATCTTTCAATATTCATTTAGGGCTTAAAAAAAGCGTATTTGGATGTAGAAAAACGTAATTAGGTGTATTCATTTGAAATTCATCTAACACCCAGTTAGAGATATTTTGATATTTTGTGACTTCACAAAGTTTTTGAAACGTTACATCTAGTTGGAGTAACTTTATAAAAAATGGCATTCAATTTTAATTGCAACATCCTCCACTCCATGACAAAGAAGAACTTTTTTTGGAATCTTTTTATGCTGGCATTATCACCATAGCTACTAGTTATCAAAAGTTAATTATCTCATATAATGACCTGGTTGAGGATAATTTTCATGTCTGGATAATTAAATTTACTGTAGATCATCACTTCAGATTTGAAAGGTCTTAAGTCGATTTTTGGCAAAAATGAGCTATATGACCAAAGTTGTACTTTTATGCTTATTTCTTTAAATTTTTTATCTTAAAGGCTATAGCCGTATACATATAATAGGGGTCGGAGTTTGTGGCACTTCCATGGTATACTCTGAAATACAT
>JAUJPO010107440.1:0-22482 GCA_032270745.1 Tiaropsis multicirrata | reverse complement strand
TACTGTTATTTGATAAGATTCTGATGTTTGAGAATTTTGACAGATTTTGCTTGCAACTTGCGAATTGAGAGGGTCTATATCGCTTCGCAATTCTTATACATATACGGCTAGTTTTATTTATTTTATTTTATTTATTTTAGTTTTAATTTTCAAACCTCAAAAATTGTTTTAGGATGATTTCAAACCTTTAGGATAGCTTTTGGATGATTTCAAACCTCAAGAATTGCTTTTGAATGATTTCAAACCTTTTATAGGGTTGCTTCCGGATGATTTCAAACCTTAAGAATTGCTTTTGAATGATTTCAAACCTCAAAAATTGTTTTAGGATGATTTCTAACCTTTAGGGTTGCTTCCGGATGATTTCAAACCTTAAGAATTGCTTTTGAATGATTTCAAACCTCTTGGATTGCTTTTGGATGATTTAAAACCAACAGCGATACAATATCTCCAACATCCTAATATAGATCTGAAACTTTTCAATTGTTTAATGGTTGAACATTAATTAACACCGTACGAAAATCCAAATTATGTAGTAGAGTAGCGGTTTTGACCAAAACAACTGTTGCATGTTTTGATGCTGTTAACGAGACCAAAAATGACAGGAAAATTTCATTACTTCGTAATTAACGAATTATTCATACGATAAGAGATTTAATCATAAGCTTTTGACAATATTTCAATATGATGCAGATTGCAGTTCCTTGCTTGATCGAGGACGGACTATTTAACTTACTGTACTATAAGTTAAAGCAAAAGATATTCAATGATTTGATACAAAGGAGAATCTATGCCTTTCACGTGGCGCTTTTTGCAAGATGAAATTACTAAAATCTTAAGATAAATCAATACGCATCTATCTCTTTGACATAAGCCGTCTACATACTTCGCTACATGGATTTTGAGCCTCGTTAACTCGTAAACAGTAATCGATAGCTTATCGGGAAGGCTATTCTATTTCGTTGGTAAAGGTTTTCATCACCCAATGGAATTCTTTGTCATTTTTACTGAGGAAACTTTTCACTGAAAAGGTATCGCTTTTAAAGCTCAGCCATAATTAAAGCCGACGTTATTCGTATTTCATTTACCGTTGTAGGCCTAACTAGTAGAAAACTCAAAAAGGATACATAAACTTGCAGGCCTTCCAAAAGGCCTAACTTCCTTTCAAACACGCACGTGAAAGGGAAAGTTTTTGAAAGGAAAATTGATTTGTTCCCAAATATTTATTTCCAACACGGCAGTCGAAACGTTTTTTTTTAATCAAAATAATTGAAATACGAAGATAAGATGGTGTAGAAAGGTTTTTTTTAAACGAAGCAAGAAATCGCTTGAACAGACTGGTTGAAAGGCTCAATAAAGTTAATTTTTAAAGAGGTACAAAGTGAGTTGAAATAAGCATGTTTTATAGCTTGAACGGACTTCAAGTAAAAGGGAATAAATATAATAACCACCGTGATTAATGATTATTGATATACGGTGCATGTAGGGCAGCTAGTACTATCGCTTTTTGACAGTGGCGGAAACAGAAGGAAATTTTTTTGACGGAGTTTTGCTTTTATTCATATTCCTTATATGGAAGTCAGCACTCCCCGTCAAAAGTTTTGAGTACTTTCTGTTTCCGCCTCTGTTCCTACCATACGAATAATGAGCCTTCCATACAACTATTTTCTATAAAAAGGGATTATCTCTTGTAATCTTTCAATTGCACTCGACAGCATAAATTCGTTTAAGTAGCTTTAAGGGCTAGAGTGTCTGTTAAACGTGTGTATTTATAAAAGCCACTGTATAGTTATGTCTTTTTTGTAACCTTAAAAGGCTAACATTAGGTAGGTTTGTAAATTTGATGATGTGACAGACTTGTCCATTGTCATCACGGCTTAAGGTATCTGACACGATGGCTTACATTTTCCCGTCAATAGATATAGCAGGATTTTGGAGAAAAAAACAAAAACAGGAAAATAGATTTCTGTTGATAATGAGCGATTGATTAGACATTAATCTGGGTCTTACCAGGTCAATATTGATTGACCGAGAGCATCGGCAAAAATTCGATTTTGCCTTTATTACGGAAAAATCTCAGAAATATTTTTCGTATTGCACTCGTACTATTACATATTGCGAAAAGGTTAATAGAAGCAAGCATTCCATTATACATAGCTTTGCTAAATTTTTATTTTCTCTCTCTTCCAGAAATTATTATCTTCGGTATGGCCGTTCCGCCATTGGCCCTAACTAGCTTTTTGAGCAATGTTTAAGACTATAGAGATTTCAAGAGTGTTAAATAATAAAACATTTTGTTCCACCAATAGTATAACTTTCACAATAGGTTATAAAAATTTGGAAACTGCAATAAAAGCTTTTCCGAAAATAAAACTTAAAAAAAACTTTGAAAGTTTCTTATTACGTCGAAAAGTTTTAAAACCGCAGACAATATGGTAACAAAGCTAAAACACCTACTCAAAAAAAGTTCAAAATTTTGGCAAAATTTCTATTTTAGTTGCGCAAGATAAAAAACATACGAGTATAGAGGAAAATAATCACCAAAAAGCTAGAAAATTTTCTTCCGCAGACACACAACGTTTTTTCAACGTTGTCTCGACGTCCAAATAATATTCTGATTGTTTTGACGTTAAAACAATGTTTCGTGCCTGCTGCCGTTGTTGTGACTTTTTTCAGCATGTTCTATATCGTGAGAATTTAAGTTTGGAAAGCCTAGGAGTCCGGATTTTTGTGTAGCTTTTGACCTAGACGTTATTTTCCTGATCTGTGAACTTTTTTAGGCTTAAAAAACAATAGAAGTATTTTTAGGGTCCGGTATGCGAAAGGTAGGTGTGTGTTGTTATTTCACCTAAAAGTTATTTTCTTGATCTGAATTTTTTAAGGCTAAAAAAAAAGGCGAATTATTTCAGGGTCCAATATGCGAGATGTAGGTGTGTGTGTTGTTATTTGAACTAACAGCTATTTTCTTGATCTGAACTTTTATTAAGGCTAAAAAATAAAAGGAGAAAGTTCTCAATGACCAAAACTAACCCAAAGCCATTTTAAATTAAGTAAAATTTATCTCTCAGTTCATTCGAAGAATCTAAAAAAATTATTCAAAAAGTTGAAACTCATGAGTTTCATACTTGGGAATTCATCATATTTACATAAGTTGAATGCATAAGCATGGCTCCACGAGTGAAAAAATTGGGAGGCGATCACGAATTCGAATAAAACCAGTCCCAGTTGATGGGTTTTATGCTTCTTTGATTATTAAGTATATTCTATGGGCTTTTACTACTACGGCATGAAATATTGAATTACGGTTATTTGATTTATCTGACTCATATATCAAGTCGGTAATTGATCCGCAAAATCCACCAAATATTTAAAAGAACACTACTAGGTGTCAACATCAGCTGCTTCCTTGTGATTTATCCGGTAATCTGCTGTAATATACACAATAGTTAATCTACTGTACGTAATGCGGCGATTATAAAATTAGTGCCAAATAATCCATTTCGATAAAACACTTTGGCAGACCTTTTTGATCACGTTTATCTTGAGAGATAAAACGCCTTCCGCATCAATCAAGCAAGCGAATGACGATTGTAAAGGACTTCTCGAGCAAAACAATCATTTACACATATAGCTTATAATGAGAATATGTGATTTTGAAACCTTTATCTAGGTTTTTCATATACAGCGACTAATAAACAGCGTACAAAACTAGGAAAAGCTCCCCGTTGATCTCTGGTGAACTTAAAATCTACTTATGAAGTGAATTTTTTGCCAACTTTCAATCTTTTCTTCGACAACTTACTGACAGAGTAGAGAATACCCTGGGATTTCCAATCGGTTTGTCCTGGATCCTTTATTGGTTTAAACAGGTAGAAAAAGGCTCATTTGATATGTGGTTTTCGCTGGAAAGTAATTTGTACCTGTGTTGCGTTGCCTAATTTAATTTTTCTGTTCTGTTTATTTTCTGTTTCTGCTCTATATTTAATAATTTATATGAACCTTTTTGTTTTTCTATCGACTCTCTTAGGGCTCCCAGGGTTCTCAGGGGACGTATATTATCATATGTTATTCAAATTGTCCTTAAATGGTCTTAATTATTCTTAATTATTGTTAATTCTACTAAAATGGAGCTATTTTAGAGCTGTTTTTTCTTATTTTTTGATTTTCTTAAGAAATCTTCCTCAGAAATTTTGGCATTCGAAGTCTTGTGTTCTTATATGGTTTGTATGCATTGAAATTGTAAAATTCTAATTAATTAGAATTAATAGGATGGTTTTGTTCAGTTCAAATATGAATTTGGTGCAAATCAAACAACAAAGCGCAAACGAATTGTGTTCCTCCCCACCAGCAAGACACACAACGTTATTCTCAACGTCCAAATACGACGTTCCGACGTCAAAACAACGTTGTTTGGGTTCTGGGTTCTGCTGGGTTCTTACCACCTTACTGATGGAAGGAATACTGGTATTTTATTATAAATGCTTCCTTTTACAACAGTATTCAATCAGTCAGTGTATAGCTTAACTCCTACGCAATGGTCTATACAACAAAAGAGGATAACGATGATCAGAAATTGAAAAAGTGGCATATCATCAGCAAATCATTCCAACCAACGCAACGTTCAAATGATGTACGAGAGACTTCCCGAATCGAACGTGTTATCCGGTATTGATGAACATAACGATTTGATTAATCACGTACACGTTTTTTATAAGAACATTAAAAAGCCTTGAAATGTTCTTAAAATGTTCTTTTAAGTCTTTTAACTCATGTGTACATAATCAAAAATGAAAAAATGTTATTACTTCTATACTCTTGATTCTCCAAAGCCTCTAAATGTTCTTAACATGTACTAAAAAACGTGTATACAGTTTGGTACTGTTTTCGGAAAGTTGTATATTGAAAGATCTAATTCATCGGGTCTTATGTAAAATAAATAGCACACTATCCCGCAGAGAAATTATGTCAAAAACCAAACAAATGATCATCATCAGAAAGCAGATTTAAACAAACTAATGATGTTTAAGCAAATCGCAAACGGCTTTAAAACTGTAGCAGCCTCCACCGACCGAAACATTCGTTTGTTTGAAAGGTGGAGTAGAGACCAGCATTTATGATAATAAGAGGCCGTGCGTAGATTCAGATCCACGTCATACGTTACACCGTTACCTTCGTTCACTGTGAGAACATTGGAAAGTACATTCAGAATCCGTTTATTCGACACCACTTGGTATTCCTTTCCCAACTGTTTATTGACACAAAAAATACAAGTCTCCTTGCAAGCTAGATGGGTGCTCTATTAATATTTTTCCATTGCCAAAAGAATTATTAATTTTATATCCAGAGAAGAAGTGGAGAGACAACTTCGACTTTTGGGCTCGGAACTTAGGTTGCTATAAATGATTTTAGCCTAAAAGTTGCTTTTACGTTTTAGTTATTATGAAGGAAAGAAAAGTCATAGCAAATTGCAAACACGATAGATCAAAAATAGCTATATCTAGAAGTTGCAAGTACAAAATAATAAATCATTTCGGTTCATGTTTCTTTTATATAAGAACAACCATATACCCGTATTACTTCGAATAAACGCCCCCTTCTTTTAAACGCCCCCTCAAGGCTCGAAACAAGGCTCTGATTTGAGCTCTGATTAGAGGGAGATGGGTATTTAGACACACGAAAACAAAGATATCTTACTATTTTCTGTTTTTATTTTTCTATAAAATCCCTTTTTCCCTAAATTCCAACTCTAATAATGTTGTTATTGTATCATATTAACCAATAACATTACTTTGTGTTAAATTTTTCAAATTATTTAATGAACGCCCCCTCGAATAAACGCCCCGGGCGGTAAGAACATAAGACTTCTAAAGTCAACATGACTAAGAACAGTCTTCTGAGGAAGGTTTCTTTAAAGGTGCTTCAGGCCATCCTAAAAATAATCATTGTTTCCGGTCCGCGGCCGGGTGAAATTTCTTTTACGAGACAACCGACAGGTGTTAATAAACGTTTTTTTTTACTGTACAGGATTGTAAAAAAGTCTGACAATCATGCTTAGATTCAACAAAAATCTTATTTGCATGTTTCCAAAGATAATTAATTTGAAAAACAGAAAAGCAAAGACACTGATTTAACTCGAGAAACTTAATGCAGTGATATAGCTTGAAAACTTCCATAAACAGTTTTACTTTATACAAGCAGTAGGAAAATGTTTAGACTAAAATTTTACAAACAGAAAACATTTCCGGCCGTCCGGGTAGAGAAAATTTTACTCACCCGGAGACCGGAAACATACATTTTTTAGGGATGGCCTCAAGCAAATAGCTCCTTTTTTTAATAGCATTAAGAATACATTAAGAACATTATAAAGGCTAGATTTCACAAAAGTTAAGAACACTTTGAAGGTTTCCTCGGGTCACAGTATTCTTAAAAGTGGTGGTTTACAATAATTTTAATGGCACTAAAATCAGCTAGGTGTGGTCAAGCTTCCAAGTGCAAAAAATAAGGCGTGCATTACTACGTCGTTCTTTAGTACCAAAGACTCTATAAGTCGCTTGCATAAAAAAGACAAATCTTTCTTTCGATGCTTGTTCACAAAACTCGTTTATGAGACATTACAACAGAAAGCTTGAGTGGTCTCAAATTGTCAGGTCTGCATCATCCGAAAGAAACATTAACCTTAGATTTCTTTGCGAAATAAAAAACAATACGCAGAGAAATTCCTTTATTCCGGTATTTTTATAATGGGATTCAAGGGTTTTTACTTTAATGAGATTTTTCTTCGCGCAAGGGTTGTTTTTGACAGTTGTAAACAAAAATACTCTTTGCGTTGTTATCATTTTTATTCTTTGATTTGTGACTGCCAAAATTTAAGTGGCGTTTGAGAACGATGTGAATGAGGCCAACCGCAAGCTTCCCATATTCTACAACCTTTCTTGTTCATCTAAGTATTTCCAGTCTTCTTTGCCTGGTTTTGTTCGACTTCGTGATCGTCTCCTGATTTTTTCACTCCTGGAGCCTTTAAATGGCATCTTCTAGAAAAATACAGCTTCTTCATTCTCTATTCAAAGATGGCTTTTTTATCCTATTCACTGACCTTAAAATTTTCAAAATCCAAGAGACATCACATCACCATTATTACGTCGTTCTTTAGTACAAAAGTCTCTAAAAGTCGCTTGATTAAAAGAGAATCTTTGTCTCGATGATTTGTTCGCCAAACTCGTTTAAGGGCACTTTACCACTTTTTCAATCCAATTAGATAAAATTTCTATCAAAATAGGAGATGGCCGACTAAACCACTCCTATCCTATGACAGGTGCTGTCAAATGGTGAGGTTAAGGGTAATCTTCGACACCTGTTTGGCGTACCCAGCCCAATCGAATGTGACGTGACACGAAACATGACCAAAAAATGACTCCAAAATTTTTATTTTACTGATCAAGTTTTGAAGACTAGATTGAAGAACTCTCGAGTTGCCATGACGATCTCTATGATAGCAGCGACATCGAACTTTCTTATGGATATAGAAATCTTTCCGAAAAGCGGAAACACAAACGGAAGAAAGATAAAAATATCTCTGAAAACGATGGGAATTTGATGTTCAATGTTAAGAAAAATGCGAAAAAAACATTAACTAAATTATTGGCCGAAAGCCCACAAAATTACACACCCAAGATACTTGTTTAATTGTTTTGGCTTTGCAAGGAGAACACTACAGAATGCAAATTGGTCACTCGATTTAAAGTCCGGAAGTCGCTTGAACCCACATAAGAAGGAAACGAGATAGCTCATCGAGTGTTGTGAAATGATCGAACTTTTTATAAGAAATGTGTTTGAGAAAGTTCTGTTGATACATTACAGGAGACCCTCTAGTATCACTTAAAGAGTGTCTTATCTTTCAAATTCTACGTATCGTCGCGTAGGCTGTCCTGTTTTTACCACGTTTTTACCCCGCTTGCTGACACACAACATTGTCAACATTGTTTCAACGTTCAAATTGTTGACGTTCTGATGTTGGAAAAATATTGTTTTGACGTTAAAACAAACGTTCCGCACCTGTTGGATAGTTACAGTTCGTATTTGGTTTAAAAAAAAAGCTTTTGAGCTTCAATTTGATATTATGGAGTATGGTATACACGGGTTTGTAGATTCCTTAGCATTTACTACTATTTGAGAAAATACCTTTCAAATATTTTACCGAAAGATTTTTAATTGTAAAATATTGTTATTAATACAATAGTTATGCAGCCTGTTTTAATGCAGCTTCAGTATCAAGCAAATAAGAGTGTGTGGGTGTGGGTGTGGGGGTGATACACTCTTTTTATTTTATAAGAACAATTTTATAAGAACATCGAGCCTCAGATCTGTAGATAAATTTTACCAAAAACTATGAAGAACTCACAATTTGAGCATGGGAGTTTTCCTAGTGAAAGCTTAGACCAAGTGAAGCATTTTAGGCATTGTTTAAGGGGCTTGGGTGGTAAATTTGAGAAAAATGTGGATCAAAGTTAAGAACACCCGAGCCTCAACCAAAAGTTATTGGTTCTAATATAAAAAAAGAGTGTAGTGTGTGTGGGTGTGGGATTGTTTCCTTTTGTGTAGACTCTCCTGACATTCCCTTACAAGCACTCCTGTGATAGTTAAAAAAATGTTATTATATCGAGACAAAAAGAAACCACAAACCGCTTGTCTTTTTAACATTAAGAATTTTCTTACGAAACGCCACAACAAGCTGATGGTCCTCGAAAGCCGACATTGCTTTAAATAACTACAGTAACTATAAAAGTTTTGAATAGGTCAGACACTTTTTTATGCATGGTTATCTTTTACCACTTTTACAATTTATTTAGTTTGGTCCTCTAAAACAATGTGAAAGAGGCCTGTGTTCTAGTCATTCGTGCATCATAGACCATACGTAGGTTTTTCAAAGATCTGACAAAAATCAGGAGCATTGTAAGGGTATCAAATTTTAAGAAAATCTAGATACTTTTTGCTAAAACTGCCAAAGGAAAATGGTCGAAAATGCACTGTAAGGGTCGGTTTTACGAAAGATTTTGCACTGCACTGTAAGGGTCCGAATTTGAAGGTCCGAATTTGAAGGTCCGTTTTTTTGGCCGCACACACCAAGTGTAGGTACCCCGGTAAAATGATCCCCACCCCTTGAAACATACCCATAGGTAGGTGGGACTCAACATATAAAAGAAACGTGACCAAGTGCTGCATACGTGCTAGAAAAAAAGCTTTGAAATAGCTTTCATTTTAAACAAGTTCAAAGGACAATGAGAACCAAATGACCAAAAACAAATCAATCATTAACTGGTTTATGTGTATTATCTTAATGATAGAAACAGCTACCATGTGTAATGATTGGTTAAAAAAAACGGAAACCTGACAACCAATTAAAAAGCCACTTCCTGACCGTTTGCAAAAATGATGAGAAAAAAGACAAATGCCTCGTTTTGGATAAATGATGATTTTCATGAATGAAAAGCAATTAATAGGGACGTTATAATTATTTGGATGAGCTATTCATCGTTTAATCATCATAGTGGCTTTTTAATGGTAATTGCTTAGTTTGGTGGTTACTTCGAAAGAACCACTTAAAACCAACCAAAATGTGGACAAATATAGAAAATAAAAAATAAACGATTGGAATTCTTTAGGAAAGTGCTTCATCTGAAACCGAAAATTACTTTGGGAACCCATTAATCAAACTTGTATCATCATCATAATGATCATTTAAAAAAGCAATGCTGCTGCTGACCACAACACATAAAAGGCGTCCCAAATTGTGTATTATAATATTTCCCCTTTGTACTCTGAACCTTTTAATTTCAATTAAACCAAAAGCAATTAAAGGTTCTTTAATTTTTATGACGCACTTCACTGGCGACTTTTCTTGTAATAGATTTCGTCAACCACAACAAAACTCGACATCAAAAGGAAATAAACCAGCCGAGACTGGAAGGTTATCCAATCTAGCCTAGATAGCATAACTATTTAACTATTAATTCAATAAATGAAAAAATGTATACAAAAGGCATACGTATTTTTTAAAGACGGCTTAAAAATGTTAACAATTAAACAATTCGCGCCAAAACCATTTCTCCGAAAAAATCCGATAAGAAATCGGAAGAGTTTTTCGTCGTCTTATGATGATGACGGAAAAACTGAATTTTACGTATTTGAATGCTCAGCTTTGGCTGACCAATAAAGCTGTGTAAGTTGCTTCGACCCTCAATAACAATATTATTATTACCACATAAATGATGAGCCAATATCAATATATGGTTTTATCATGCATCATAACCCAAACCTTTTTTTAACCATGACATCTCTAAATGAGAGGTAGAGAGTCAGGAAGGCACGTACTGTACACTCTAGCTAAACACCACTTATATTAATGGCGCCTTGCAACACACACCACCAAAGAAATAACGCTTACTAAAAATTTATGCAAGCCGTTGTTAAAAAAAAAGCGCCAATAATAAGATCCACCTAGCTGCATAGTTTTCTGTAGGCTTCATGATAACATATGATGCATATCAAACTTTGAGTTTGAACCGGAATAAGGGGTTATATAAAAAGAAAGGCGGTTTACTTTGACAATAATAACCACCTACTTCAAGCACAGTGGAAGCGTATTGTGGGTCTTGTATTTCTGACGAACAATTTTCCAGCAAGTAAAAAGAAACAGCCCACAGGATGGTAGTGTGTCGCTTACTATCACTTGTTGAACTCCCGCTAAAATGAATAAAATTTATAGTTTAAAAACAACTTGAATCATGATTGGACCTTCATTCTGAAAAGTTTGCTTAGGAAACCATGACGAACATGGTCAATTTGTAGGACCTCCAGGTAGGTCTAAAAACTGGTAACTGATCAGAAATGTAAAGCTAAATAAAATAAAATAAAAGACTGGTCAGAAAGCCGAAGATCTGAAAGCTGAAGAAAAAAAGGGCCAGTTGTGAGTGTTTTAGCCATTTGAGAAGTCAAAATTTCTAAAAGAACGTTATCTCATGCTTGACTCCCGAGCATAACACTTCTATCGTTTTTATCAAAGAGTGCCGGTGTAACAGAAAATAAGTACTCCCCAGTGCTTTTTTCCTAGGAAATAGGTATCCCCTCCCCTCTGGGAAATTTGTACTCCCCGTAAAAGAGAGTACTTATTTCCAAATGTACATCCTGAAAAAAAAAGAATCTCCATTGCACTTTTCAATAAATTCGAATGTTTTTTAGAACTAGAAGACGTCCCTGTTTCTGTGCCCTGGTATCAAAAGCTCAATGGGGTGAAATTCAAAACCCACTGAGTTAGGTTAGGTTATGGTAATGTTTTTCCAGCGGGGTCATAAAATATATTGTTTTTTCAAATATATCATATTTTCAGTGGGGTGGCTCTTTGTATATATTTGATTTACCACGAGGGTGAGAACATCCAATTTTCCACTGGGGTTAAAAAATGGGTCATTTTAGTATTTTTTCACTGGGGTGGCCAGTGAGGTGGATCCCAGTTGGTCACAGACACAGGGGTTTTAGAAACAGAAATTCAAATGTTTTGACAATGTGTTTTTTTTACCTCGTGGGTGTGAAACTTCACTGAGAAGTACTTATATACGGGAAATAAGTACTTTTTTTCCTGTGACACCGGCGTGAAAATTATTTCAGAAGGGTGCTATAAAATAAACAACGGCTTAAGGTCTTGAGCGAAAAAATTCCATTCATTTGACTGCCACCCCCAAAAATCAATGTCGGATTTCGCTAATTTCAACCGCTCAGACTTTTTCTCACCAACACTGACATTGGAGGGAGGGTGGACAACACGTCCAGAATTGTAGTTTAAAGAAAACTACCAGAAAGACTCGTGTCTCTACTGTCACGGTGTGTCGATAACGAAATAGTAACTGTATTTTTGGTCCTTGTTTTATAAGAAGCATAACTTAATGATATATGATTACTTACTCGGGGACTTGTGGCAGTTTCTTCAGTAAATATTCAGTTAAGATGGGTACCAGAATCATATTAGTTGAGCTGACAAACGATTCCAAAATATACAGGGATCCAGCCAAACATGACACCTTGAGAAAAAAAAAATTTGATAGGGAATTCAATTTGGCGGTTGGGCAGAAGAGTTTAATTTAGAGGGAATGTAATTTGGCAATAGCTGAAAAACAGCAGTAATCACAATTAAGGTTCACATTATTCAAAAAAGAATTTAATTTGGCCGTTCCCAAGACAAAGGAATTTTGACGGGTACTTACTTTTCGACCTAAACCGCCAAAACTACCAAAATAAGCACACGCCAAATTATTTACCAATATGCAATAAGGTAATCTGCGTCAATAAAGGCATTATGGATACTCGTCCAAGCATTTCTTCCAATATACTTCGCTTCTTCTAATATATCTATGATAGCCTCAACCGGGGATAAAACCATTTTGAATCAAGTACAATTGAATGAAAGATTTCTTAAAGCTTTTTTTGCGATTTAATTATAAAAATGGAATTTGTTTTTAAAATTTAATTGATTTCTCGCCCTCATCTTTCAATCAACCTCGTTCCAAAAGTTCTTGGTGCGCCTTTTGAAGTTTTTAATAATAACTCGATAAAGTTCTTTGACACGCCATACACACAAACACACAAAGGACCTGGGAACGAGGCTGAGTGATAATATCAAGAAAATGATACCTGTAACGGTAGGTGAGGACTCCTCAAAGAAGATTCCAGCATTTTACAAATACGTTCCGCAAGTTGTCCTTCCTAAAAAAAGTAACGATAGCAAAACAAATTCAAGTCTCACATCAATCAATACAACTTTTCGAGAAAAAAATAATTTAAACCTTCTTTGGTTTTTAGTTAAATCCGTATTTTAAAACACATTCCGATCTATAAAAATCGCAAAAACGCAATAAAGCGTAGAATTTTTAAGTCAACATTTTTATTTCGTCATAATGATCCATTCATTATGGAATGCACTGAGAGGTGACAGAAACACACAAGTGCTGCCAAAAACACTCTGGATAGACTTCCTACACCTCAAAATTAGAACCGAAATTTTACTCCCAACTATTCATTTAAAGTCCGTTGCAAAAAAAATTGCCATTAAAAACAGTTATTATGTAGAAACCAGGATGACACAAAAAGTATAAATGATACTGTCCTGGTTTCTTCAAGAGAGTAATCTTTACTTATTGCCGTTACTATCTTAGACGCAACTTACCAGTTCTAGAACGGCCAGAGCTTTGCAAGTGGTGGGTATCAGGTACTGCATGAGAATATCATCTTCTGCAGCGTGATGTTGTGAGAAATCCAACAGAATACCCAACACCCATTCATAGTGATTCAACTCGAGAAGAAAATCCGAAAGAACGCATAACTGAAAGACACAACAACAAAGACACTTAATGAGGACAAATCGCTTCTCGTAAAAATATTGGGCTTTTCCAAAAATAGTCCGTTGAGGAAGTCGGACAAGTCCAGGGAGTAACTTTGGTGAAGGATCCATGGGGGTCTATAAAAACCAGGAGAAAATCCAGGGGCTGTGTGTGAAAATGGAATATCAAGGGAAATGTGAGAAATTTCAATGTTGAAGATCCAGAGGATTGAATTTTTGAAAATGACTTCTTCAACACTGGGGGTAAGGCTTTTTCCTGGAAAAGCTCGTTTACAGAAAATTAATAAACAGATCATATAAATATTCAGGAGATACATGCACAGTTCTCCGCAAAGTAGAACGCTCAAGGATCGAGCAGCGAGCGTTCTCTATTTTGTTGGACAACAGTCGCAGATCGTTAGCGGGCGCCCTCCTTTATTTTCCATAACGTTACGTCGCTACTGACGCATACCCGACGTATCCGTCATCTGGTTATTCGTACTCCTAGACTAGAGACTCATCCTGCTAAATCAATTATTAATACACACGACCCAGCAGCAGATAAGAAGCATCCTTTTACCGTCAAAACAGCGTTGTTTCAACGTCAGAACTTTTATTTGGACGTTGAAACAATGCTGAAATAATGTTTTGTGTCTGCTGGGGGAAAGGAAAACATAAAAGTGAAAGTGAAAAAAACACAAACCGATTTGATAGCTTCCATTTTCAGCATCAACGGTGTCTTAGGTACCGCATACACGGACAACCATTGTTCATACTGTTCCAACAAGAACTGTAAACAAGACCGGATGTCCAACTCCTCCAGTTTCCGGTAACTTGTGGAGATTTCAGATGAAGTGCTTGGTGTTTTGACTTTCTCTTTGACTTTGATGATAAGAGAATCGCTATCGTCGCTGTCCGTATCTTCTTGGACGTCCGATGTCACCAAACGTGTCCGAATAGCAGAAGCGGAAATCTGAGAAATAAAGAAATTACTTAAAGTGGGCTTTTCCAGAAAAATTCCGTACACCCAATGTTGAGGATGGGGGGTAACTATGATGAAAACTGAAACTCCAGGGGGGTCTATACAAATCAGTAGAAAATTTACGGGGTATGCGTGAAAATAGAATATCCAGGGGATATGGGTGCTAAAAATCATATCCTCGACATGCAAATCCAGGGGGTGAGAAAAATTTCAATGCTGGAAAGCCAGGGTGTCCAAGAATTTTGGTATGAAATATATCTAGGGAGATGTAATTTTGGAAAAATAACTTCCTCAACACTAGAGGTACGGAATTCTTTCAGAAAAAGCCCGATAAAAGCCCGATAAAGCCCGATAAAAGCCGGACTCCACTCACTTGAGAAAATTCGTAACGTTGCTATTTTGAATATTGGTCAAAAATTGAAAATGAAAATATAGAAAAAAAACTATGGGTTAATCTAAAGTTATGATCGAATGATAACCTCCAATAAAGTTAATATACTCTAAATTTTATATAGTGTGCCAAAGTGAGCTTGTCTATCTGTAGATTTTGGTGCCTAAAAGATACTAGCAATATTTCCTTTTTCTCTACGTTCTCTCATTGGTTTACAAGTTAAAGTTGGAAAATATTTTTTTTCAGGCGCTGGTGTTTCTTTAAAGGCAGAGAGAGAGAGAAACATTGATTGAAATTTATTATTCAAAAAGTAGTTCAAACCTGTCCCATATTGAATTGGTCCAGATCGTACGGTAATTCCAGATTGGAAACATATAATTTGGCTTCCATCATGCAACCATTGATCAAATACTGCTTCCGCTGTTTAGTTGACAATAAGCTAGGTACTATGGGATGGAAGAAGGTGTTGATTCGTGTACACGAACATGAAACTTGGTGGTCAAACGACATCTCGATTTCACTTCGAATGGCTATCAACTTTTTCCCAGCTCTAAGCGAAAAAAAGCATTTAAAAAATACATTTTCAACTCGACAGATAGAAAGAACAGGGATTATACAGTGCCCTTTTGAAGAAATAGATAAGGCTCGAAATGTGGGCAGCCCCAGGCTTTAGGGGGGTTTAGAGATTTAAAATATTGATGATCATGAATTGATAAATAAATTTTCCTATATTAAAAAAACAACAAAACAACAATCTTACTTGGACCCTAAGAATGGGAAATCACGTGATCGATGGATGACTGAATATTTACTGATGGCCGAGTTCCCAGGGACTGGTGACAAGGTTGTTTCCAATAATAATGACGTAATGCAGTGAACAGCCAAACAGCTCGCTTCCGCAAGTTCAATTTCTTCCTGAAAAGTTAAAGAACAGTAAAAAAGTGAGTTGAGATTTCATACACCTTGGATATCTTGGTAGAGGCCTTGGTAACCCTTCAATGGAAATAGGCTTCGGCAGAGAAAAAAATAATAACAAATCTCTAGTCAATCTCATGTTTGCAGTCAATGACTAAGATACGCCTTTGGTTAAGGATCGAGGTTGACATGATGGATATTAAAGAAAAATAATTACTTCAGTGGGTGTATCTTCAGAAGAAAGAGGCGGAGAACTAAGAACGCCCAACAATGCCGCCCACGTTTCTTCATACTGCATACGAGACGTCCAACCTATGATGAACAAAGCAAGCAACTTTTATTACAGCTTTTAATCACATTAGTATTTTAAAATATATTTTTTCTTGCTACAAAGATCTTTCTTTTCAAAATGATTTTGAATGAAAATGACTTTCAACTTTTTTAGGACACCCGTCCCGTCCCGCTTGATAATATCGAAATTTTGTCTCACACACATACCAACTAAATTAACTCTGTAAACAAATTCTTTCAGCACATCTTTCTCTTTCAAAATATCAACCGGTAGTGGAGGTAATTCAGTCCGGAACGACCCTTCCATTGTAGGTGACCAACCGAACTTCCAAACAATGGGTGGTATCCGGACATAGCTGTTGATGAATGGGAGACGGGCCAACCCGGTAATGGTTTGCCGGAGATGACAGACGAGATATTTGGGTAGACATTTGTTGTGATCGGTACTGTGAAGAGATACAATGTTTTGAAGAGCATCCAAAAGATCTGAGACCTGCTGACAACTGGTTTCAAACATCGATTCTTCTGAAAAAATCAAAATAAAGAATATATAGTTTAATTCATGTAATTCGAACTCCTATAATTCGAAAACTCAAACAATTCGAACAAAATCTTTGGTCCCGTCCCTTAATCAAACTCCTATAATTCGAAAGCTCGTGTAACTCGAACAAATGTTCTGGTCTCCTGGGAGTTCGTATTACATGAGTTTAACAGAAACGACCATTTTATACTCAATGTGTGTTTGATGTTTTAAGGGAATGTTGAGTCTACACATACGGGTGGATTACAAACGCCGTTGTCGACAGCCGCCTTATCAAGGAAAATTTGACCTCAACACATCGTGTTCATGTAATAAAATCCCAAATTGTAGTAGACAAACTATCGACGATTCGAATCGGCACATAAAATAAGCTTTTGAAAGCCACCTAGCCTGTACCAAACCCTACTTCTTATGCAGCTGATGATAGTAGAGTTTGTTACTTTAAAAAAAGATTTTGTGTGCAAGAGTGTTTTCAAAGAACATCTACGTGAATTGCAGGTACCATAAATCGTCCTACATTATCATTGAAAAAAAGAAAGACATTACTCGTAATGAAAAAAGGCATTTAAAGGGATTAATCACCTTGTTCAATTTGTCCATCCATTTCATCTGTTGGTAATTTTTTGGTCAGGTTAGCTATATCGCCGTCGTGCACCAAAGCCACTAAGAGGAAGATCATTTGAATTTATAATTTTCTCATGGTGTCCACTATCCTTCTCCAATACCATCGCTATGCCGCATGGCTGCACTTAGGTCTTTTTTATTTTTACCAGTATGCCTGGAAAGTACATCCGTAAAAGAAATCTTTCCACCCTGATGGTTGATACTCGACAGCTTCCATAAAAGAGGAGGGAGGATGTGATCTCCTTTTCTGCTCTAAAACAGTGACTTGGAACTTGAGATCTGCGTTTCTTAAAAATGGTCTTTTCAAGAAAGAATCCGTATCCCCCTGTTGAGTGTCGAAGGATAACCAGGGGGTAAGAATCTGAAGACCAAGGATATCCAGGGGGGTTCGAATTTTTTGGCACGGATATCCAGAGGGGGGCTGGTGTTAAGAAGGATCTACATCCTCAACAGGGGGAAGATATTGATTTTTAATTCTGAATAAGCCCAATGCAACCAGGAGCATAATTTCTTACAGTGTTTGACCAGTGTATAGATGGCGTCAGTTGTTTGTGTGAGAATATATGCAGTCGATTGATCCATCAAACATACTGACAGCTCTTGACAGTGAAGCAGCTGGAAGAATAAAAAGGTTTTAATAATTTCAACTTAAATGACACTACTTACTTAATAATATCATTCTTGATTTAAGCCGGTTCAACCTTTTGGTGCCCTGCAACGCAAGCGTGGAAATTCTGGGAAAAATGCACATGTAAGGGCATAGTTTTCCCCAATTTCGAACTGCACTGTAAGAGTGCATTAAGGTAAGAAAGCAGGCTAAAATCTTGATTGTCGTTAATGATAAACTTAAATCGAAATCACGAGGATGTCATACAGAAATGTGAAAAACTCACTAAAGCAGTAACATGAAAACACAGTTCCAACGTGACAAAAATATCTTGTTGCTGTTCGCTCATCCAGTAAACACACATCTGCGGTAACATCAGTATGAACTTGGTGACTGCTTGTCCATTCTCATGGCCCAGGTTCCACAATTTGTTCTGGTAACAAGACGGTGATAGGAAACGCAACATGCAACGTACGACCAACAAATATTCAGCTTTCTCGTCTGTACCTAAAAATAGCACAGGTTAACTGTCATCATCGCAACAAAATAAAGTTTATATAGGGGAAAATAATTTGCAGGGCTTTTTCTCTTTAAAAGACCTGAAGCAGTAATTTCTGTTTTACAACAGTAATTTCTGTTTTATTCGAAAGCAAAGTTCATCAACTTTGAAGAAAAATGCAGTTTCAAAGCAAACATTTCCCTACTGAAAAACTATTGCTTGTATAAGGTTTCCCGAACAGTTATCGAGAATTTTTTATCCTGCCTATCAGACATTTTTGTTTACAAGAAGAGAAATGTGTGAATTCATTGGAAACTAAACACCTGAGGATTCTGTCGTTTACCAAGAAAAATATTCTGATTTGAATATATGAGAGCCAAAAAACAAAAAAAACAAAAACAGAAACTACGTTTTGACATTTCCTTCAGCCTTGATTGGTCGTAGGCGAAATATTTGAAATCTTTGTACTCGTGCGTGCTTGAAACTGATGGTAAGATTGATAGGACTTTGTTGACGACAATTCTTTTGGATAACAGCAACAGGTAGTCCTTGTTCTCCCTGTCTGTTGATTCACCAGCACCAAACGTTTGGTGAAGATCCTAAAAGTGGAGCAGTAGTGAAACATCGTTAACCACTAAACGGCATTTGACGTTCCAATAACGTCCAAACAACAGATCTGTATATCCACTGGATCGGGCTTCTCACTGTTTTGAAAGTTGTTTTTGTCAGCCATGTTGTTGGAAACCTTGCAGAAATCGGAAATAACATGGCGGATTTTCGCCAGAACTGGACACGCGTTTTTACGGGAATCGACAAGGAGATCCAGTGGATTAAAGATACAGATCAGTTGGTCAAAAAGAGAATAAAGATGAAAAAGTACTTTATGTAGAGATCTAATTGACTGTTTCTGTCTTAAAACAAATACCTTGCTTACCAGTACCGGATAAAAATGTCGGACAAAAGTGACGACTTTCTTGGAGAGTCTGATGAGAATTCTGCCTTTCGAAAAATACTTTTTTCTGCATAAAATTACGACTAAAAAGGATTCGTCGGTAAAAATACAAAGAAAGAAAACCGCTCGATATGGTCGCATCCATGCTCTCAGCAAATACAAATATAAAGAAGTCACTATTTACCATCCGTGCAGTGTTGGTTCCACTTCTTGGATTTTGCATTTGAACTTGTTCTGTGAAATGGGCTTGTGTTATACACGTCTCTAGTAGACTGTGGTTAAATTCCTAAAAGAATCAGATGAAAACTAAGTAAGCGATAGACTGCCAATAATGCCGCGCATTCAGGATGAGATGATGAGATAGAGTCGACATTTTACCTGGATATCTCACTAATCGAGGACTTTTGGGCATTTTTCCACGGCCAGCCGGTTCGGCTAAAGATGAACTAAATTGAATACCTTAAAGGTATTTAATTTAATTTTATATTTCAGTAAAAATCGCGAAAATTAATTAATTTTAATTTGATGCTTTTTGCCTAAAACCCCTATGCAAATGAAAGAAGTCAGGTGAAAAGCAGGCAAAACCGCGAAAATTAATCCTTGCAAAAAGCGTTTTTTTGTGTGAAAAAATCCCGAATAGCGAAGTTAAATATCTTTAAGACCGTCTACAGAAATGAACGTTTGAATTTACCGTAGATATTGGGTTTGTATACAGACATAATGGCTTACCTTGTTTTCTAGAATATGTTCAATATCTTCCAGGTTCAAGGACCTCAACAACTGGACAGTACTTTTCTTTTGTGTTTCGTTCTCTTGCTTGCTGAAACATAACTTCTTCACAAAATCCACCATCCATGCCTGGTGAATAAAAAGATTCTTGGGAAAACAAACTCTCTTTTTTTATCAAACTCCCTGGATATCCTTGCTCTTAAATTCCTACTCCCTTGACCGTGATATCCTAAAATATTTAAAACTTTGAGCCACCCGCTGGATATCTTTGGTCTTCAAATTCTTACCCCCCTAGATATCCTAGGATATTGAAAAACTCAAACCATATCTTCAACAGGGGGTACGGAATTTTTTCTGGAAAAGCCAAATTTATTTAGACGTTTTAACCTTAATCATCATCAGTTCATCAGTTATAGTAAAATAAAAAAATGAATGTAATTGTATTTGAGCTAAAACAAAAATCTCAGTACCTTTTTTATGATATACTTTTTGTAATCAGTTTGTGGGGCGTCCGCCAATGGGTGTTGATGGGCGTTCTCGGGCGTTTGTGATGACGTCACGTGTTTTGTCATTCGCTCAATAGAGGAACATAAACGGGGATAGCTGTAAAACATGAAGCATCGTAATTAAGAATTATGACAAAAAGCTGTCCACATCCACCTCATTTAGGAGAAATTTATGTGAAATACCGAAAAAACTTTGGACGTTTGGCGACTTCTTGAAGCCGAAAAAAATCTAGATTCGAACCAAAGTCACTTGCTTTAGAAAAAAGGATAGTCTAACTTAAATTTTGAGGTATAACTTTTTAAGTTTGGCGAAATAGTTAAAGAGTTACGAGCCTGCAAAGTTAAAATTCAATTTTCGAAAGTGCAAAAAACACGTCAAAAAAGGTTATTAAATTTTAACAATTAATTCATAAATCGCAAGCATTTTAACTCTCTTGAGACTGTTTTTATGAGTTTTACGACTTAATCAAAGGTAATAAAGTTTTGAAAAACAATATTATTGGATTGAAAATGTTCAAATAGCAAATAGGAAGAGAAAGGAGAAATTCGAAAATTTGAACAAAAATTCTGCGAAAAATTATAACAAAATACCTAATTTGATTTCTCTTTGTTACGTGTTTTGTACTTTTTGAAAAGTGAATTTTAAACTAAAGACGTCATTACTTGGTAGCTAATGAATCAAATTTAAAAAGTTATAACTCAAAATTTAAGTTGGACCTTCCTCTTTCACTCGAAAGAAAGTTTGAGTAAGGGCTCCAATACGCCGTGTGTGAAGTTTGTTTTTGAGTCACCCGGTAGGTAGGAAACGAGAAAGATTTAGAAAAATATTATATGGAAATGAAAAATATCGGTTCGGGCAAACCATTAAAATAAATAACCAGAAGCTTCTTCATTTTTAAAGAAATTGAGATGTTTCATTTTTCTTTCTGAAAATAAGTTTTAAATGTTTTGTAATTTTACGACACATCAGTGGAGAAAAAATCCCAATGTTTTGAAAACTTTCAGTAATTTAAAGGTGATATAGGGTATTACCATCGTTTCATCGACTTGGAACAAGTGAATTCCGATAAAGCATCATACAACTGCGCCTCTTTCTACAAACAAACAAAAAAAACAGCTGTAGCTAGCCTTATTAAGACGTCCTATAAAGAACGAGAGCCGAATATTCGTTCAGTTGGAGAGATATATTTCTAGAATCCTACCTTATCGGACAAAAAAATGTCGGACAAAAGTGACGAAATCTTTTGGAGGTGACGAAAATTATGTCCGACGAATAATTTTGTCCGACGAAAAATTTCGTCCAAACTAAAAATTTGCCTAAATGTTTTGTGTACGTACGTACGTACGTGTAACAAACGAAAAATAATATTACCCGAAGCGAAAATGTTAAGAAGTATGAAACTTCAGATTTGGACAAAATTATGTCCGGCGAATAATTTTATCCGACGAAAAATAAGTCCGACATTGTTTTGATAAGGTATCTAAATTTCTATTTGAAATGAGCGTCCCCATAATAATTATAGTCAGTACTTGACTGACTTTTGTACTTTTCATAGGGAAAGACTAGTGTATAAAACTAATACCTGCTCAACCTTATTCGGCAAAATTTTAACTTCTGCAAAAATACCGCCCCACTCATGAAAATTTCTTTAATTGGTTTACGTTACCTATGCAGAAATATCATATGGGGGCGTAAGGGCGGAAATAATTTATGGGGCGTACCTCATCCGTTAACGACTGAATGTAATCAACTCTTCGACATGTCAATGTTTCCGCTTTACGGGCCAGCCCGTAGATTTTGAAATGTGGAAGTATTTTCAACAAGAGTAAGATAACTCTGGATGATTGAGACAAATCGACGCCTTCTAAGTGCTGCAGAAGCCATTTCAACGCATACGACTGAAATAAAAACAAAGAAGATGAAAATAAATAATTGTTGTAACCAGAGTAAAGATAAAGGGAGCCTCTGAGATGTTGAAATTTCCATGGAGGCTTACGAATACAATTGAACCCATGTAATTCGAACTCCTATAATTCGAAAACTCATACAATTCGAACAAAATCTTCGGTCCCGTCCGACTT
>JAUJPO010107329.1:0-22484 GCA_032270745.1 Tiaropsis multicirrata | reverse complement strand
GAAAGGGGGGGGGGGGGGTTCGAACTATGATTGGTGATTGGTATCTTATTTATTAATTATAAATGTATCTTTCTTTTGGAGTTTCAAAGTTTCATTTTTTAAAAAGTTTGCTTAAAGCATTGACCTTGACAACCGTGCCTTCCCCCTTGGATCCAGACTATCTACAGTTGGTAATTTATAAAAGAAATCATTACAGAGGTCATCCATAGTACGTTATTGTCCAAAGTTTTGTACATTAGGTGTCTAGGAAATTGTTGATTTTTCTTGTAAAATGTATCTAGATATTTTTTAATATGGTTCATAACCTTATTTTGAAAGTTTTCAAGCTAAATCACCATATCAAGTTTCTCAAGTTAAATCAGTCTTTTGCTATTCTGTTCTTCACGTTCTGTTCTTTGGAAACAATAAAAAAATTGAGATTGACTGATTGTTACTGTAGACAGGCTGGGGTCAAAAAGAAAACTTTCCTAGTTTTTCATTGATAAATAAGCTCCTTTTTATAGGTATCCCAAATTATTTTTTCATTGCTGTAATCACACGAGAAATTGCTGCATGTCCCTGAAGTTTAATTCTTTAAGATGTAGAAATAACACAATTTTTTTTTAGGTTCTGGTGGTTCTTTGATGTCCTTATTATTATTATTATTCATTTTAGTGAATTTCACATTATTCCATCACATTATTATTTAGAATTGTCAAAATAAAATGTCAAAACATAATAAAGCAGTAAAGGGAATCTTGAACGTTTTACAAAGGAACCAGCCAAAATATAACCCTTCAAGAATTTACTCCAAATCATCTGGAAAGCACAAGGCTCCTAAGGAACAGAGCTACGATGTAACCTTTTTTGATCATCCTGGTGAGTCGTTTATGAGTGGTTCGGTGATACAAAAAAATCATCTGAGTGAAATCGGTCAGGGCACGTTACAAGTTCTTGACACATATAATGTATTCGATGTATCAGAAGAATTGCTATCACTTATTAAAGTTCTGACGGACAAAAACGACAATACTTTGGAAGGTTTGAAATTTACATTTGTAAAAAAAGATGGACGAAAATCCCAATTTGTAAAGCATGTTGCTTCGTCAACTTTCAAGTACAATGCCGCAGGGCTAAAATTCATCACAGGGAGAGACTCAAAAAAACTTTTTGTTGTGCTGTCCAGGAAGATTTTGCCAGCTCAAAGCGCAAAAAAGATGGCAACAAAAGTTCAAAGTTCAACCTCGACTTCAACAAATTATTCAAAAGCAGTCATCTGCGACAGTGAAAGTGATTTGGAAGAATCCTTTATCAAAAAAAGAAGAAGAAACCCTCCATCTATCAAATCTCTGCTCAATGCTCCTTCTTCATCTTCAGACTCACCACCATCAAATCCTCCATCACCACCACCATCAAGGAAACCTTTGTCTGCGCTATCATTAAATTTTCAGGTAAAGAAAGTAAACTTTTTGCTTACTGGTGGTAGTACCAAAAAATATTGTAACTGTAACTGAAGTGCAAACTATAATATTACTTATACACACTTATTTTTTTGCCATAGGACACAACAAAGGGATTTGACAGGAAGAACATTTTCAAAAGTTGTATTGAAAAGACAGAAAAAGGTTTATTTATACATTCACATTTCATCCATATTGTTAAAGCTGTCATGCAATCATTTTGGAAGTACAATCCTAAGAATAAAATTTTTATTAGAAAAAATTGAAATTTAGGCCCATTTGCAATAACTAATTTCACAAAACATAAAGTTTTGGGTGTAATTCGCTAAGTTGATTTATTCTAGCATTAATTTCCTCAAGGTATTATGTTTAATATCCTAGATGAATTATGGTGCTTTTCTTTTTTAGCATATGCCGTTGATCCAAAATTTGAAAGCCTTTTTGGGGTTCTGGCGATCCTAAAGAATATCAACTCATTTATGGAGACTATGAAAGGAATTATTGGAAAAAAGACCAAAAATGCTTCTGCATTAGAGCATTCCCTGGCTGAGGTAAATAATTAAATTTATTACTTTTTTTTACAAAACGTGGCTCACAAGAGTTTCAATTTAAAGCCTCAAAATATTTAAAGAAAATCTTTGAATGATTTTTAAAATTGGTCATTTACAGATTTTGTTACTCTTTGAAGAACCATTAAGTGGTTGGAATTTGGTTCTCGAAGAACTATCAGGGCTGTTGTCCATTGACTCAGAAACTTCATCGTACCAAATCTTTCAAACAATCATGTCAATGTTGAGAAGACTGAACTGTGAGGTAATTACGATTCACATAAGTAGTAATCCCAAACTGACATACAATTTTTAATATAGAAAACAATATTTTGGTGGAAAGAAATTAGATTTGGTTTCAAACTTTATTTGAAGTTTCTATCTACCAACCAATTTCAAATCCTACATATCTTACATATCCTACTATTCTGCGTTACCGACTGGGTGAGAAATTGTTTTAGGTCAGCCGGCCGCAAAAAAATAATGAACTTGTGAATGAGTGTGAGCATTTCTGAAATTTTAAACTTAAGTTTTTTCCGGCCTCTCGCATTTGTTTTTTTCATGAGCGAAAATGAAGAATTTTTTAGGGTTGGCCTAGTCTGCTAAATTTCTTTCTGGTACTGTAATTAGATTTGCACAGTTATTGTTATTATTCAAATTATTTTTTAGATGTGGAACGATTTTTATTTTGATTCTTGCCTCAACTCAGAGATTACAACAGAATATGTTGGTAGGGACGAATTGGTAGATAAGATGTTGATCAAAGAAAAAAGTAATTTGATGTCCAATAATTTTTTATCTTCACAGTAGGATAAACTTTCAAGCTGTTTCATTTTGAGCTCCTCCAATGTTAATCTAAAATACGTACATTAAAAATAGTTTTAGAGGTCTTTTTTGGACATGGAAAACTACCTTCAATTTGAGCCATATGATAACCCAATTTTTCCAAATCACGCTCGCCAATCATTTTTATTAACATTGTAGATGTTGATTGTCTTGTTGTTGAGCGTGGTAACCACACTTCGTTATCAACAATATTGTCTTCTCTTACAAGCCGAGATGAAACTAAAAATATTCCATTGAACCTGAACATTGAATATGGTAAGTTGATTGAATTTTATTTGAGAGATTTTAATTTTGAGATCAAGTTTCTCCTTTCTGATGGTTTTTGTTGATTTGATATTTTTTCGTTCTTAATTGTAAACATAAATTTTGATATTTCCCTGAACTTTGAACTTAGCTCAATTAAAATGACCATTAAGAAATGATAAAATCATATCCCTTCCCATCGCCATGATCTCATAGTCGGGGAGGGATGCTTTCAAAATTGCTTGAACAATTTCTTTACACTATCTGATGTATAAGTTCACCACTCTTATTAATTTATATTGAAACTTTTCTTATTTGGTTTTTATAAATGATTCATTGTTGACAAGAAAGTTCTACAGTTGTTTACCTGAAATCTTTTCTTGTGGGTTCAAATCAGAATGTAATGTAAGTGAAGTCTGATTTTTTCCATCTTTAGTAACTTACGATATCTGAATTAAAAACCCTTCATCAAAGCTTGCTATGTTCTTGTAGTGTAAATACCTCCAAAAATAACGTTCTGGAAAATACTGAAATGGCATATTTTGCAGTAATTAACTTTTGCCAATTAAGATGTTCAGCACTTTTCGTGGGAATTTACTTTTGAAAAAGTTTCCAAAGTTATTATCCAGCTTAGAAGGAGATACACAAAAGTGTCTGAAATTTAGTTGACAACTGTGACTTTGTATGTGATTTTGGTTCCTTTACTTACCAGCTTTCCAAAAGTTTCTAACAAGTGCTTAGTCTCAGAAAGATTCAAGTGACCCAAAAAAGTTTTACCGAACTAATTGATTAAATTTTTCTAATTTTTGTTAAGAAAAATGGCAAATTAAAAGCATAAATGCTCATTTCTTTCAACAGGAAGGATTACCAGTTACCATATGTAATCAAATAAGAAAAATGACCCTCCAAGACCGTTTTGATCGTGGTGTTTTTAAGCTGACTGGAATACATTACACAAACAAAACATCCTCAATTATTGCAACCCGGGTTAAAACCGATAATGAGGAAGACAACGTTTGGTTAGATTTGTTTTTTTATGAATCACATTATTAGTAGCTGTTAACCCTTTGCGTGCCGATGTCGGGTATACCCGACATGCAAATTTTCGATTCATTTGCCAATGTCGGATATATCCGACATGCAAATTTTCAAGTCCTTTGCCGCAACCTTTAAAAAAATGTACACTCTATTTGCCGAAAAAATAAATTTTCTGAAAAAAGTTTTCTTATTTTGCCAATGTCGGATATATCCGACATAAACATACAACTAAGTTTTTATTGACCAATGGAATGATACTCGCCCCGAGTCTCTCATACGAATTAAGGCATAAAACTCCATGTCGGATATATCCGACATTGGCAAATAGGGAAGGAAAATTCATGTCGGATATATCCGTCATGCGGCAAAGGGAGTGAAAATTTACATGTCGGGTATACCCGACATTGGCAATAGCTATGACATTTATTTTAACACTTCGGCAAATAGAAAGCGGGTTAAAAATAACCCCTCGGCACGGAAAGGGTTAAAGAACATTCCAAGAACATACTAAAGAACATACCTTTTTGAAACTCAATTCACTGTCAGTTTCAGCTTTGAATGTGTATTTGGCTTTGCCAAGACCTTCTTCCAAATTGATTGGTTGCGATTCCACCGGTGGCTGTTCAAGCAGTATTTCATCAGGTGTCGCTTCAACTTTTTGCTCTTTTTGTTGAGCAATGATTGGCTCCTCTTCCACTTGGGGATGGTCGTGGTATCCATTGGTTGTGGGCGGCGACATTTTATTGTTATTGCGGTCATTTGTTTGTGTTTGTGGGGGCGTTCTTTCTACAGGCGTTGTTTGCTTGGGCGTTGTAGGTGTAACTGCTTGACGAGGCGTTGATGGTGGCGTGTTTTGTATAAACTAAAAATATATTTTAATGACGGTATTTTAGTTTAGGGACAGTTCAAACAAATCAAAATTTTAACCCTTTTTTGCAGAACAAAACTTGAAATAATGCCGAATTTTCACAGTACGATCGAAAATCGATTCATGGTATACATTGATTGCGTAATCTTTTTTACGGAAACACCCCCCAAAAAACGGTTGTTCGTCACTAGTTTCATTGTTTAAAATTCAAAATTAGTGGATAACATCCAGCATTTTTAGGATGTTTCCGTGGAAAAGATTACGTCACGGATATCATGAGGTAAATGGTTAGCGCAGTGTGCTCTTTGTAAGACCAAGACGAGAGTAATAAAAGCGCTTTGAAAATGGGTTACAGTAATTTGTCTAAAATAACGCGTGTTCTACCTTATCGTCGGACATAATTTTCGTCACCCACAAATATTTTCACCACTTTTGTCCAAAAAACTTTAAATTGGACTCAAAAAGGAATACCTTATCGGACAAAATTATTTTTCGTCGGACAAAATTTTCGTCACCTCCAAAATTTTTTTGTCCGAATAATTTAGTCCGAGCAAAAATAAGTCCGACATTATTTTGTCCGAGGTAAGGTATTCCAATATTCCTACAAGGTATTCCAATTTTCTACGCGTGCCCTGCCATGCGTCATTTTAAATAAATTACTGTACTGTCGCTAGCAACACAACACACAACACACAACACAATTTTTAACATTGAATCTCCAAGCAAGGAAATCGTCACCTCTCTCTCTGAGAAAGGGCAAGATTTGTTTATGATTCGCATTCGCATTTTTCCTTTGTCATTATTGTTTTTATTACATGTTTTTAAGTAGGTGATAAATATTACCCTAGGTGATTAATATCATCCTTGTTGATTATCATTAGCATTAGAAGTGTGTTTAAAGGTTTTGAGTGCTGCGTGACTAATTTTTCGTCGGACTAAATTATTCGTCGGATATAATTTTCGTCACCCACAAATATTTTCATCATTTTTGTCCAAAAGAACGCAAATTTCAGCCGAAAATATTTTTTATTGGGTTTTGTTTTCGTCGGACAGAGTTTTCGTCATCTCCAAAAACGTCACTTTTGTCCGATATTATTTTGTCCGATAAGGTATATATTTATTACGTAATCTTTTCAATAGGCCGGATATTCACCACTAGTTTCATTGTTCGAAATTCAAAACTAGTTGCATACGACCGGGCTGTTTAGGATGTTTCCGTATAAAAGCTATATCATAAATCACCTTGAGACTAGGTGAGGTATTTCTCATGAAAGTGGTTAACCTATTGTACACCAAAGTACACCTCGCGTTCATCTTTTGTTCGCATGCTTTGTGTTGAAGTTAATTTTAAGGGCGTTGTCTGACTGTCGTCAACTTCTCTGACACAGATCACATATCTGTGCCTGTGAATGAAAACCATTTCAATTATTCTCGTGTCAATATTTCTACTGTACAAAAAATCATTTCACAGTTAGACAATAATAAAGCCACTGGACTTGATGACATCAATATCCGGGCAGTTATAAAGCTACTGGACTTGATGGCATCAATGTCCGGGCCCTTAAATCCGGATCACCTATCATTTCTTTTTATCTTGCACATTTGTTCAATCTTTTCTCTTTCTGGTACGGTCCCTAAAAGCTGGAAAAGGAAACGAGTAACTCCTGTTTTCAAAAAGGGGATATTGACGATGCTAACTACAGGCCAATTTCAATCTTGCCATTAATCATGAAAGTGTTTGAGAAAGTTGTCCACCACCAAGTCTCTGATTCCCTTGACTCTTCGTTCATACTCAGCCAACCCCAATCAGGCTTCCAAAACAAATATTCACTTGACACTGCAGTCATATGTGTATCGGACTTTATTCTTAAGGAGCTAGAAAAAGGAAAATATGTAGGTGCTGTGCTTGTTGACCTAAAAAAAGCTTTCGATGTGGTGTGGATCATAAAATCCTTCTCAAGAAGCTGTTTTGCTGTGGAATCAGAGACACTTCTTTCATTGGTTCCAATCCTATTTGTCTGATAGAGTCCAGTGTACGCTCCTTGAAAGTACTACCTCAGATATGATGGACGAAGGTGCATATGGAGTTCCACAGGGGTCGGTTCTTGGACCGCTTCTTTTCCTCTTGTGCATAAACGACATAGGACAAAGCTTTCGTCTTACTGTTCTTCACCACCTTTATGCAGATGATACTATCATTGCCATGTGCTGATTGTCCAATGAGACTTAAAAAAATATCTCTCAGATCAGCTCTCTCATGTTGGGTACTGGTTTATTCAGAACAAGTTGACTGTGAATACAAGCAAATAATGCCCGTAAAAAGGCTTCTTTGAGTCTAAATAAGATCAAGAAAATCTCGAACTGCCATCACCAAGACACCAAAAAGATGCTAGTAAATGACCTTGTTATGCCTCATATAACATATTGTTCAAATTCTTGGAGCACAATATTTAAAGCAAATCACCACAAAATAGACAAAGTGACTAGACTAGCCCCGATAAATAAGACATTTGATCAAATTGTGGAGCACAACAAGGCTTTAATGATGTTCAAAGGAATGCATGACATTGCTCCAACTTATCTGTGCAACAGAGTTAATTCTCCAACACAAGACATGAACGAAAAACTCGTATGCGCAAAGAAATAATATTGTTGTGCCTCTTTCAAAAAATATTTTCGCTGGCCGTACGTTTATTAATTCTTCAACTTCCATCTAGAATAGTCTTCCTACTGAAATGAAGCAAACTAATTTTCTCCTTCATTTCAAAACGTTTTTAAAACATCATCTTTTTAAATAGAATTTTGTTCTTTGTTCTTGTTAATTGTTAATGTTCTATCAGTGGCCCGGGAGACTGTCTAAAAGTTTTGACATTATTCCATGGCCAGCCACTTAAAATATCAGTTAAAAAAATTCGCGAATAACTCAAAACCAAACGTTTCGCAGAAGAAATCTTCGCGAATGAAGACGTTCAGCATTTTTTGTTGCGGGATCTAACTTTCGCGAAAGTTTCTTCTGCGAAAGTCTCTTCCTTTAAAGTAATGGATATGAATTTGCAATACGCGTTTAGTACCAAACGTTTTGTTAATAACAAAATACTGACAGATGAAGTCAAAATTAATGTCAATATTTCTCGATATCGGTCAATGCGTTTTTACGTTGTTTTCCTCATAAACAGTTCGTATAGATATGTTAAACAACAATTGCATTACCTGTTTCTTCAGGGAATTGGATCTTGTGCACTTTGCAAAGCTAAAAGTGAATAATGAATATATAGAGGGAATATGTATTAATTTCAGGATAAATTGGGCTTTTCCAGAGCAAAATCGATACATGGTCCAACGCCCAAAGTTTTCTTTTCGGACCACCGGTAGAAAAAAAGCACATTTATGTCGTTATTATGCCCACCTTAAGGCCGATTTCCCCTCATCGCGCACAACGCTCGCTTTTATTTCGTGTTTGAAATTCCTTAGAAAAGGTTACGCCATCGGAAAAAAGCGCCGCCCTCAAAAGAAAAAGTTCACAACTCTTCTACTTCTTTGTCGAAGTCGTGCAAATTGTAACGTCATATTAACCAATCAAATCGCTTCATTAATTTTTGGAAAAAAGGGATACGCGCGATGAGTAAAGACCGGCCTTTGTGAAAGAACATGAGAGTAAAAGTCTTACCTCAGGCCCAAATTTAATTTCGAAAAAACAAAAGTGCGCCTCGTCATTGCGAATGCGTTCACTGATGAAGGAAACCAGCCCATTGACGACGCCTTTGGAGGGCGGCCGTGAAAATTCCACTTTGAACTGAATCGAATTGATTTGAAACGGTTGAAATGTAATGCGCATGTTCCTTGGATTTTGATTGGTGCTTATCTCTTCGGCCAATCGTATGTTTAATGTTTGACCTTTGTATGTTGGGATTCTTTCGGATCTCGCTAGCTCGGTGAAACCTTAAGTACAGTGTTGATAGTAAGAATTGGTGCGTTAAAACCCGATCATAGTGCTAACTTTCCGGGAGGGAAAGTTACTTCTATGTTAAGTCGCAATTTTATTTTGCTCAAGACACCTCCTTCCATTATTGGTCAGTGCTTAACACTGTAGGTCACAAGCACAGTCGTCTTTGTTATTATAAAACTCCTTTAGTTGAGTAAAAATTGTAGATACCTCTCGTTGGCGGCTATTTGGAAGTTTTAATTACCGAGCTCTCCGTTGATCTCCCTCAAAAACTTTCCAAGATTTCAAAGTTTTCTTTAGAATTATTTACTTACTATACACTTGTAAATTATATAAGAAGAAGAAAGTCTTACCTTCGTTTACATTGAACATATCATCTTTAGCAGCATAATCATCGGTGATGAGACAAATCCTCAATTCGCCGCTCCTCTCAGTCAGCATGCGCGCGTAAACAATGAATTGCGCATTGTACTGGATAATCGAGGCCTCTTCTTCGTATTGGCCAATGTTCTTCAGTGTTGACTCTATGTCCTTGGTTTGGATGAGCCAGTATCTGATACGAAACAAACAGCTTAAAAACTTAAAGTTTAAAGTTTAAGAAAAAAATGTAGTGTAATGAATGCCACGACTGTTTTTAGACAATCACGACACGTGACGTTTTTCTAACGTTCTGAGAACGTTCCGTGCCTACTTGGTCGAGAGGCACACGTTATTCTAACGCGAGTACGATATTTGGACGTCGAAAGAACATTCTGACCAGGTAAAAAACAGCGTTTTAAGGTAAAAAATAGCGTTCCGTGCCTACTGGCTATCACTTACCTTGTAAAGTCATTGGTGCTGAAAGTGGCGGAGTGGCCCACAACCGATAGCGGGGTACTCTCCGTTATATCTTTCCACTCGAAATCGCACCTTATAGAACTTGAGGACGATTTGGGATCTTTCGGCAACCAGGCTAGTAGATGTAGCTTGCCTTCTTTCTTGCCTTTTGGCAATGGTGTTGTGATGTTGATGGGTTTGCTCAGTTTGGTGGGCGGATCAAGGCTAATGATGGGCCCTAGACCTGGTGCTTGATCACTATTCGATGTGATGAGTGCCCTTTCTATGCGTTGACCCTGAGAGAATAGGTAAAAGGTCTTTAAAAGTTTAGTCTAGCAGCTCGACTACTGAATGGTGAAAAAGATTAAAATTTCAAACGAAATTAAATAATGAAAAATTCACTTCGCAGATACAGTACTATACGGAAGTAATAGTATATCACATATTGTACTTCCAATTATATAATGATTTTAATAACTAGAACTCCAATGACAGTTCAAACTTAATCCTGTTTCTAGGTAATGTTTATAATTCGCACCTAGAATTTGAATTATAGAACCAATTAATAAGCAAATTCAAAACAAATCTAAGTTAGCCTTTCCTTTATACGATTAAGAAAAAAAGTCAAATCAAACATTAATAGTTAGTTTTGTGAGACACAGTCTGGTACAGTACCAAATACACAACAATCGGACGAAGCATTACCTGTAAAATGAGCTTTGTTGTCGTATTTAAAGTTTTCGGCGGAAAATTGATCGCTACGTCAGGTATGGAGGCGGAATGAATTTCACCGCCGGACGGGTTCATGGCGAATCGTTCTTTGAGAGGTCTTGAAACGAGGATCAGTTTGTCGGGAACCTCGAGTAGAGTCACTGCAACATAGCCTGGAGTTTTTGTAGCATTTTCTGAAGAAGCGAATATATTTATTATCATTAGCTTATCATTTGCGTTTTTTTAGGCTTGTCCACCGGAAGTGAGGGATTCTATCTCCCTTTTTAATTGCACTAGACCAACCAGACATTTGGAATTCTAAGATAGGGTGCCACGCCTACTCTCAGCTCCCAGTTACTTACTGTTTAAATAAGATTTCCAAATCTATACCTACTCATTCGCTGGAGTTGGCCACGTGACAGGGGATCGAGCCTGCAACCCTTAGATTGGACTAATTGACTGAGCTAATCGAACTAAAACAAAACAACGACGACTAAACAATAAAATGTGTTTCTAGAAAGAATTCACACCCCCCATTGTTGAGGATATAGGGGGAGATCCAAGGGGGGTTCGAAATTTTCAATATCCTAGGATATCCAAGGGGTAAGAGATTGAAAACCAAGGATATTCAGGTATTAAGGGAGATCGATATCTTCAACAGGAGCCAAATGTCTTACCCTCTAGTGATACTTCTTTCCATTTCGAATGTTTTGGGTCGTTCTTCATCACCACCAATTCTCGCTCTTTCATTTTCAACGCCACAAAGTGTGGAATCTCCAACGTTACCGGTCTCAACAGGCCCATGCCGTCTGGTGAGATTTGCAAGACGCGGCTCGCCATCCGTTCTTGAGGAAGAAGTGAGAGGTTAGCAGGTAATGTGTCACTTCTAAAAAAAAACAAGATTTTATTATACTCAACTTGAGTAAGAATCCCGCTAATTTCAAAATGATGGGGCTTAAATAAAAATGTAATTGTGTGACTGTAATTTCTCGAAACAGGAGAATTAAATTAAGGAAAAAAAGGTGCATTTTAAACAACAAAAGTAACACTCAGTTTTAAGGATAATTTGGGTAAAAATGCGACGCCATAGATATCACAATTTCATGCAGGATGTATAAAAAAACCGAGGTTATCTTACTTTCTGAAGCGCACAGTAACACGTGTTGGCATTTGGCAAGCACCAGGAGGGAGGGTAATTCGTATTCCACTTTGTTTGCTCACCATCGTAGCACCTCGAGCATCTACGTTGAAGCTGATCAAAAAGCTGCAAAAAAGAATCAATGATGAAATAAAGAGTGGCAACAATAAAGAAAATGACACAAGCGCACAATCAAGAGAGTTTTCTATTCAAATGACGTGCCAAACAGGCACACGATGTTATTTCAATTCAACGTCCAAATAACGTACTGACGTTGAAGCAACGTTGTTTGGACGTTAAAACAACGTTTCGTGCCTATTGGAAATTTCTTCGGAAGATTAAAAGCCAAAGATAAAAAAAATTGTTTTTATACACCCCAAATAGTAAAAAAAACTTTTTGCAGAGCCGCGATTGGTCGAAACCCTATTTTATTATCTAGTACAACTTTGCATTCGGTCTGGCAGTAATAACTAACATTTCACGATGCCAAATACACTGGATATCGGTCTGGCGAGTGACAAGTTCAAATGACAAATGTACTGGATACCGGCACGGAAAGGGATATAATAAAAATATTGGAAAATGGTATACTGGCTATCTAATAACCGTATGGTCCTCTACTTACGATCCTTGCTTTGGAGGTCCGCCAAGGAAAGAATTTTCCGAAATGATCTTTTGGTAATCCCGCTCTACCAACACTTTTTTTGTCAAAAGTCGGACTTCTTTCGTTCTGTCCGGAACTTCGTCGTGACCGTTAATGATCACTGATGAACCAGGTGCGGCGTCCAAACTGTTTAGATAATCATCTTGATCCTGAGCAACACTCTCTACTTGGGATTGATCCACCATTGCGATTTCAGTTTCCTCGACTACTCGGTTCGAGATTCGAGATTCCTCGACAACTTGGTTCGTCTTCCGCTGGAGGACTGGGGACGGTTGGTCTTCTAAACCAGCAAAATCTTCCTCGAAATCCTCTTGAATAGCTTTCTTCTCTTTATGAACTATGAGGTAAAGAAAATAGTTTTTTTAATCAATTAAAGCTTTAAAATATTCTGCAGTCTTCTTGAGTGACTTTCAAAGCTGAACTTGTTTAAACTGAAAGATAGTTTCTCCATGCCCATATACCTTTTCTTTTCTTTCATAAACAACCTCACAGTGTACAGACACGTATTAGAAGAAATAGGCGAGCAAAAAACATCACATCACCAACACCAAACTCAAGCTACTTTTAACACTGAATGAATAGTTCAGTCATCTTTTAAAATACACTTTGACCCTGCAGGTTGATCACGGAAAGACAAGGCCAGTTGATCTGACATATTGAAGTTGTTTATGTGTACACGCTTGTGTTTTTATTAGAACATTGTGAATCGAGGAAACCTCCAATTTTTCTGGAAATCCAAGTCTTAAAAGGTTCTTAATGCATTCTTAGTTCTACTAAAAGACTGCTTTGAAGCGATTTTCTTAAGAAATCTTTCTCAGAATGTTTAAAATATTCTTCGTATGGTAGCCTTATGTTCTTATAATATGTACTTGAACTAACTTAGTTTGCAAAAGGGCTTAGAAAATATTGTTTTGAAAAGGCTTAAAGAAGTTTATCTCTCCTCTTTTCTTTCCACGCGAAAAGAAAACTTCTTCCTCGAATATCAATTGTCATGGTTTTATTCGGGGACAATGCAAATTGAGAGCAAACTGACTAAGAATGACTAAGAATTAATTAGCCCACTCCAGATTTCCTGAGTCGAAATGTTTTAAATTAAATACATCCGAGTACTAGAACATTGCACAAGAGTATGAAAGAAATAGCACTTTATCACTTTCAAGCCTTTCAGTGTCCAAGCCTTTTTTGAGTACTTTTGTAGACCATAGCATAATATACCTTGATCCTCAGCTTCATCCGTCGCTTCAATCAACAGCGTTTCTTCTAAGGCTTCTGGATTCAAGAAAATATGACGTACTCTTTCCCAACGTTTCGCTGCCGGTATTTTTGATTCCTAAAATGTAAAACATTTATTACTAGAATTATGACGATGAGTGCAATTTAAAAAAAGTTCCAACATTTTAATAAACGACTTATGGTAGGGGGTTGGAATTTCAATTGCTATAAACACCGAACTAAGCTAAAAAACAAGCTATTCACAGCACGGACTTTCTGGGATAATTCCGAGAAATCCCATTTAAAAAATCAAATAAAAATTATCCGAACATATTCTATGTTATAAATATTGGAATAATAGATTAAGACTAGTCCAGCTAACACTCAGGTTCATTGGGCAGACACATAAGGTCGTTAGTTTAAACTATAAAGCCACTCCTATTTTCATATTTCAATTTGAGACCAGGTCGTTCTTTAGTTCCTAAAAATCTCTAAAAATCGCTTGGAAAGTTACAAATATTTTTGTCATGATGCTTCATTCTCCAAACTCATTTATTTAAGAGACTTTCTACTAGAGACAGATTGAGTGGTCTCAAATTGACCTGCCAAGAATCTGTAGCAGAAAGTCTCTTAACAGCCTCCAAATACACTCCCAACAAATATATTACAGTTTCTTTGCCAACCATGTATTTCTTTCTTTCTCTAAAACTATATGACTATATAAACTATTCCCCAACATTTTTTTTGTTATTTTGGTCCAATGTCTTTCTTTTATTATTCATATAAATTTTGAGAAAAATAAAGGGAAAATAGAACGCACTCTCTTTTTTGTCTGCTAATTATTCTCGAGAAAAAAAACAATGAAATATTTATATTCCAACTTTTTTATAGGAACAAAATCATTACAAAAAAAGTAGAAATTTGGTTTTGTCAAGGTTTCTATATAACTTGATACAGGTTTTTTGCATGCGATTTATGCGCACGATACAAGATATATAACGCCTAAGTTTGGGTAATTACTTTAATTGCTTTTAATATGTAATATAAATTCTTATACAAAAATAATTCAAGACCAAAGAATTTAAAGCGAAAAACGAATGAAGAAAATAGGATGAAAAAAAAGAATATAAAAGAAAAAGGAACAAAAAGGGGCGTCGCAGTTTGGAGAGAATCTGTAAAATGTATTAAAAACTTCAGGCGCTGAAAGTTTTATCATGAATAAACAAGGAATTTTCACTTTACTTTAGACGAAAGATGAAATTTAAACGTATTTTTAATATCCAGAAATCATACAGCGTTTAGAAAATACTTTATATAAGGGCCCTGGTATTGGTCAACGAAAGAAAAAAAACATAAGACTTCGAAGGATAAATAGAAAGACGGAAAAATGACTCAAAAATTATCGCTTTCCCATTTTTACAATTGTAAAGTTTGTAAAACTCTTATTCCTAAACTCCTGTAAAAAGAAAAAAACACAGATGTCTGCAATATGATAGTTTTACTAAAAACAGAGCTTAAATCCGGTCTATCTTTTTACCCAAGAAAAAAAAACATAGAAAAAATTTCTCATTTTGATAATGAGAAAGGGCTCATGAAACATTTACGAGGATGAAGAGGATAAAATTTCAACAGTATAAAAAAAACTCAACAATGTAACCATTTACTCCATAAGAAGTTGAAAAGGGAAGAAATTTTTAAGGAAGAAATTTTCACGGAATTTAGATTCCCGAATTTGAGTGTACTGCAATTTGCGAAATTATTCCGTGAAAGCACGGAAAAATTAATTTGCGAAATATTTACTCTTTAAATTTGACCTGTTTAGGCAAAATTAGCCTATAAGTTTAATTCTTCTCTATTATCATAATAAGATCAATCTTTACAACAAGTTGAAGCATTACGACGTTGTTTCGGCGTCTTTACAACGTTGAAAAAAGGCAGGGACACAAATGTAGTGTCTGAGAAACTAGAGTCCGATATAATAGGGAGCAGTGGTCGGTTGTAGGGCACTGGTTTCCAGATCGGAAGATTGTGGGTTCGAGCCCTACTCGAATCGACCACTATAGCTAGGTCACCTCTCACATTGCTAATTACCTCAGGTGACGGTCCGGGACACATAACAAGCAATCTTTAGAATTTAAGTGAATTCGGATCCTAAACATAAAATTGCTTATACATCCCTTACCTCTTTTTTAATGACAATCTTGGTTGTGATCTTCTGTAGAACAGTGATGATGGTCACTTGCTGTGTTATCTCCGCAAGATAAAGCGCAGTGTGTCCTTCCTGTCATTAGAGAGAGAATGATAAAAAATGGGTTGGGTTCATAACAATCTGACGACTTAATGGATGAACGAATGAATGAAACAAACAAGCAAAGAGCGGAAATACCAAAATACGAAGGAAAAGATTGAGAAAAAAATTGAATGTACAAGCCCAGCAGACAGATGGCGTTTTTTCAACATTGCTTCAACGCCCAAACAACATTGCTTTAACGCCCAAACAACATTGCTTCAACGCCCAAACAACATTGCTTCAACGCCCAAACAACATTGCTTCAACGCCCAAACAACATTGCAACGTTAGAACAAGGTTGTTTCGACCTTGAAGCAACGGTCCGTGTCTGCTGAGAAGAACCGAATGGAATTGAAGGGAAGGCGTGAAGGGAAGGCGTGAAGGGAAGGCGTGAAGGGAAGGCGTGAAAGGACGAGCAAACGAACAAGAAAACGAAAGAATAAAATATAAACGCAAACAAAATACCTTATTCAGAGCATTCGGTGGTGCATTATACTTCAACAACAGATCAATAATATCTTTATGTCCTTTGACAGTCGCCAAATGCAACGGTGTGTTACCAGTCTGAAAAACAAAGAAAATGAGGATAAAAATGATACGTTACAGATACCCTAGACTTCATATCACCCTTCAGGCCTATTGAAATGCACAATATTGGCAATATTGGCTCTTTAAACGAGCCGTCTTTTGTTGTTTCAGTTATAACAATGCCATTTAAGGAAGAAATATTGCTAGGTTGCTATGCATAAGCGTCACAAGACACCACGTGATTTCCTTTATCATCGGCTTTATCTACGTCAAATCAATCGCAACAAAACTACTATTTCCTTCTATACAAGAAAGACCTGCTGTTTTGAAACAGCGATCACGAGACATTTGTGTATATCAACCACTGATCTGGATTAAGATAATAGAGATGTGCATAATTCCTGATACCTTTGTTTTAGCCTCTACATTTGCTTCGTTCTCCAGCAAAAGTTTTGCCATTTCGTAATGACCGTACGAAGCGGCCAAATGAAGCGGTGTGAAACCAGTCTAAACAAAGAAACGCAAAATGATTAGGAATAACATTTATGGCCGTAAAAGAGAACCGCAAACCGGCCAATATGTCGGCAAATACTGAAAACTAACCAACATGCAGCCAACATGCAAATATTGGCAGAAATGTTGTTCAATATTTGAATGTTTAATTAAATGTTGGGCAGCATCCTGTTTTCCTTTTCGTATTTCGAAGTTGGAACCTACCACAAACCAACGAACATTGTTATTGTTGGCCAACTTGGTAATCGAAATGTTGGCAAACATTTTATTAAATTTTTTAACTAATGTTGGCAAGGATATTTTGGTTTTTTCCATTTTCGTATTTCGAGCATTGTTGTTGTTGTTGGTCAACATGTGGCCGGCTTGCAGCCCACTAAAGCTCCGTGTAGCATAGTGACTTTAAACATTCATAAAAATAATTACTTTCACCCGCGGAAAAAAAGACACGCAAAGAGAGGACGCAATAGAGGAATTCTATTTCCGTAGCGATCCAAGACTTCAAATGCAAAATCTAGCGATCCAAGACCAGATTTCTTTACAGCACGGGAATTTTTAGCAAGACTGCAGGACTGCAAGACTTTTCACCAACCAACCTGTGTGGGAAGATTGACGATGCCAGTTGTATACTTCAACAAACGTTTGACAACTTCAACTTGATTGTAATGAACTGCCACGTGTAACGGTGATAACCCATTCTATTGGTGGAGAGAGGAAAATTTAAAAGCCAACGTAAATCACTTTAAAACAATCAGATATTAGTTTATTCGGTTCGTTTAATGTTGCATTATTTAGAAAATAAACCACCTTCTCTTTGGTTTAAAATGTACTCAAAAAGAAATTTTAACAAAACAAAGAACTCGTAAAAACTCAAGATTGACGCAAAAAAACGAGGTCAAAGACGAGGCAAGTTTTTATTTGTATGCTCGAGTGAAGCATTCTTTCGCTAACCACGCAAGAATTTGGTATATACACACAGGGAGAAAACAATGTTATTGATGAAAAAGCCACGCATTCGCACCGTTGTTTGAAGTGAGGGTGATGCGCCGTGTTCGAGGAGCGTGTCCACAATTTTAATGTTCCCTTCTTTGACTGCCAAGTGCAATGGACTGACTCCGTGCCTCGTTGTCATGTCAGCCTCGGCTCCACGTTCAAATAGCAACGTGCATATATTGAATTGGCTCTTTTTGGCTGATATGTGAAGAGGTGTAAATCCATTCTGCGTGGAAGAACAAAGAAAAAAAGAAAATGTATAAAGAAATTATTTGAAAAACTTTATGTTCTATTTTCTAATTCCAGAAGCTAACATTAGACAAAAAGATTGAACGAAGCTCTTTTATATACTTTAAAAGCGGATAGTTTCCGCGAGATTTTTAGCCTTTTTCGCGTGTGGAATCTTAAATTGAAAATGTGAAATTGAATCCATGCAAAATTTCTCAAAAATCTTGCAAAATGATTTCGCCACACCGTTTACGATCGTTTTACAGCGTATTATTCGGTTTCTCATGTTATGAATCTCATGTCTCATTAAACAACTAGTTTACTAGTCTATTTTACCTTGGCTTGAGCTTGGATATCTGCACCAGAATTGAGAAGTTGAACGGCTACTTCTGATTGGTCGTAATGACAAGCAATGTGAAGTGGTGTCAAGCCGTTCTGAAAGCAAAAATAATCAAACAAAAATTAATATTAATGGTAATGTTTGTAAAGACTATCACCACGATTTCCTAACACCCTGTCTGGCAGTGGACGGGACTCGAACACAAAGCATTGCGGTGCAAAGATTCAAAATTGTTTTTTCAACTTATTTCAACTTACGTTTTTTTAGGCATGCGAGTATGACCTAAAAACAGGGCTCACCTTTCCAGATGCGTTGACGTCAGTTTCACGGCGACCCAACAAAGTCTCAATGATCACTCCGTGTCCATTTTTCGAAGCTTCGTGAAGAGGTGTGAACCCTCTCTAAAATGACGTAGAGTATAGTATAGAATTAATAACAGATACGGAAGCCGAGATGTCTAAAGCCGCAAAGGGAAATTGAAAACTAATATATTTATACAACTACTCCCGCTGATAAATTTTACGGTATCGAAAAAGATTACGTCATAAACGAAATTCATATAGCTCTGTTTCAATGATTTGATTTTCGCGTGTTTTGTGTGTGTCTTACACATACGCATGCGCTAAAAAGTTACGGTTATTCAGAGGCAAAAAACACGATGAGCTGGCTAGAAAATCATAGTTTTGATTTCATATTTCAAAATTATATTTATCAGAAGTTTTTGTATAATAATAACAGAAACAAGTTAAACATGGTTGCACCTACCTGGAAATTTCTGAAAGAAAAAGTGTCATATTAATAAATGGTTAACGTTTTGTTTGATGTTGTCAAAGAGATTTTTGACCCATTTTGGAAGAGGGACCCAGTCTCCCAGGCCGAAAAAATATAATTTTCATTAAAATGAAAAACATCCTAAGATTCACCCTCCAAGAATAATATCAAATTTCAGTCAAACCCCATCGAATTTGGACTCTCTAGACAATAATTTGTTTGTTTTTAACAAAATGTGCTTATAAAAAACATCTAACATTATAAATTTTCAATAGATGAGAAACACCCCTAGATAATCACCCGTTTCTCAAACATACCAAATTTCAGTCGAATACTATCAAATTTTGGGAAAAAACGTTAAAAAAATATTGTATTTTTTAAAACGAGAATATGAATTATTTGATTAAGAAAATTATCATGTGCTTGTAAAAAAGTTCTTATAAAGTAAAAATGTCTATTTAGACCACAAGATTTATCCGGGAAAATCCATTTCAGCCGATTTTAACCTACTATAACCCTATAGTTTCATGCAAAAAATCTGAAAGTTCCTATGACTAGATTTTGAGCAAAATCCAGATCCTATGACTAGATTTCGAGAAAAACGCTGAACAGACGGACAGAGAGACGGAGGGACACAGGTCAATTTATAGGACCTCCAGGTAGGTCCAAAAACTGTAGTTTTTTCTGTTGTTATATACTTCTCTTTATCGAGAAAAAATATTATTTTCATCATTTTGAAGTTTTTGTATAACAATCATCTACTCATTGTTTTCGGATAAAATACAAAATTTTTATTTTAACATTCTTTTTAAATCCTACAAAAATTTAACAAACTGCCTGCCTTCAAACAAACTTTGTTGCCTTTTTGTCTCTGAACTAGTATTGTCCTGCGATGCTTGTTCGTTGTTGTATAGAAAATAGGCCTTAAAGCAGTTTATTTATACCTTTGAGAGAAGTGTGACATCAGCTTTATGATCTAACAAACTGTCGACAATGTCTTCATTTCCATCGCGAGCACCTAAATGCAACGCAGTGCTTCCTTCCTATCATTTAAAAAGAAAAACAATAGGTTTAATATAATCATTATGCAGCTAAATGATGGCTCACTCTGACTAACTGATTTAACTAAAAGTATGGAATTAAAGGATGGAGAAATAGCAATAGTTTAGTCCTGTGTACTTATCAGATGTCTGGCAAAATCCAAAGTACTTTATTAGGTCTTCTATCTATACGGCCAAATTAATCAATTTTCGCTTAAATTGTTTTTAAAAAGATTCATGAAATGAACCGCATCTCCAATTACCTTGCTAGATTTTCAATAGTGATTGGGTGAAAAAATGAAAAAGTTACTTGAAAAATTTGCAATTTATAGCAAAGTCTGTTGCAAGAAAGATCGAAATAATTCAAAGCAGTTAATATATATACGTAGAAACCAGGATAACACAAAAGAAAATAAAAGGTCAATAAAATTATACTGTCCTGGTTTCTACATGGGAGCAACTTTTACTGACAATATTTTAGTTACTTTCGTCAGTGTTGTAAATTCAGTAATTCTGGTCAAGTAAAGCCAAATATGGGGAGGTTTCCAAGTCAGGGTTCAAGCCCCACCCAAATCGACCACAGTAGCGAGGTCACCTTTCACGTCTCTAATTACCCCAGGTGACGGTCCGGGTGACATAATAACCTACCATATTTGAGAATGGAAGTGAATTCAGACCCTAAACATAGATATAAATCTTAAAGAGCAAAATTATAATTATACCTTATTAGCGACATTAGGGTCAGCATAATTATCCAACAACACTGACACCAAAGCGCTATCACCTTGACGACAAGCCACATGCAATGGTGTCTCTCCGTCCTAGATAGTACGTTAAAAGTACATACAAAATGTCATATACTGGATTTTAAAACTCTAAAACCTCACTAATCTTTAAAAGCTTGACGTTGTTTTTTTTAGATTATCGAAATCACTTGAAACCCCGGGGGGAGGGGGAGTATTTGAGCAAAATGGTTGTAGGTTTTCAACCTTCCAAAAACGTCGCAAAAAAAAAATTAGCTAAATTGTCTCTTTAGGGACTAACACTGGTTTCTGAAACATTGATCATGTAACTCTCTTTTTACTTTAAAAGAAAACATTGTACATTTTCGCAAACATGACTATTTCCAAACGAGTTTTCTATTTTAATGGGACTACCAGTTTTCAGAGTATAACGAGATAGGCAAGACGTGGTACTCGAAGAAACCATAATTAATTTGTTTCTTGCAATACAAATATAAAAGCATGTTAATCCCACACATTTTTAATCTTGAAGTCTTACTGTATTCTTGCATAAAACACAGCCCAATTTGTACAGATGAAGTTATAAACTGCAATGGGTGCTACCCATGAAATCTCTAGTTAAACTGGGCTCTGGTTACACATTTAAGATGGGACAATATTATTTTCTATACACATTATAGGTCTATAGTAACCAATATGAACCCAGCAGACAGGTCCAAATAACGTTCTGGCATTGAAACAACGTTGTTTGGGCGTTAAAACAAAGTTTCCTGCCTACTGCGTATGTGGAGGAAAAAGCTGCTAAGCTATAGAACGTCAGCTATTTACTCTCTAGTAAATGCGACTTCCAGCTATCATTTTAAAAACTTGCGTTATACAATCCAAACTTACTTTAGTCTTGGCATTAATTTTGGCGTTATTTCTGATCAACAAGCGGACAATCTGTATGCGAATCGTTCGACAAGCGATGTGTAACACCGTTTCTTCTCTCTGAAAAAGAGAGTAGTATTTTTTTTTAATTCAAAAATGAAAGGAAAATATTAACGATAAATTCAGCAACCATACACACCGTAGAATTAAGGTTGGCTGAAAAGACTACGAACACAATTTCAAAATCCAGGGTTTGTAAAAATCTGATTTCTAGATAGAAGAGGATTTATAAACCGATAGAAGAATTGCCATGATGGGTTAAAAGTGTTTGTACAGATCATTCGTCAAGGATAGCTTTCTGAAAGAAAAGGTTACAATACACATACCACAGTGAGGGCTTCAGTAGATGCACCAGCTTGTAATAACAACAATACAATTGATACGTGACCAAAGAAAGCTGCAACGTGTAACGCCGTTTGTCCGTTCTACAAACGTAACAATAGTAGTGAAGGTGACGTTAGGACTGGGGCTATCTTTTACTGATGAAATAATTACTTTCAAGTTTTAGGTAGCAATTTTACAAAAGCCAAGACTTCAAATGGGCTTTTCCAGAAATTGTCCGTAGGAAATTTTTCGAGGTTCAGAGCCCCCTGGATATCCGGCCTTAAAATAAAGACCCCCTGGATATCCAGTCTAAGGATGATA
>JAUJPO010107328.1:0-31993 GCA_032270745.1 Tiaropsis multicirrata | reverse complement strand
AAAGCCCCCCTGGCCCCCCGGTTTCGCCGGCCCTGGGATGTATCCGACATTGGCAAATAAATCGAAAATTTACATGTCGGGTATATCCGACATTGGCACGGAAAGGGCTAGAATAAAGACAGGAAAGATTTCTACAAAAAAACTCTCAAAAGTCTCGATAATACACGCTAAGCGTGTGACCTTTTATCACCATTTTGAAAAGCGTTTCCAAGGTAACATAAATAATAACAGCGAATATCCAATATAAAGTTGAATAAGCTTTATTCATTGAAAATGAAGATTTTTCTTTCGAAATTTATTCAAAAGGGAATATTTTATTGACACCTCTCTTCATCGTTTATGCTTTTGAGAATATAATTTTTTTATAAGAACAGTATCCTATCTATGCATTGAATGAAGAGTGGTTAGTTAGTTCTAAATGTTCGGGTGGTTATGAGCATCAAAATCAAGATTATCTTCAACTTTATATTTCTAAGAATAAATAAATACATTTCACGTGTTCTTTATCAAAAGTTTTCTGACTATTTTCAACAATACCAAAGAACGACGGAGGGTGAATATCTCAAGTGACATATCTCAAAACTATTGAAGACGAAATATTTTGAAAAGTCAATCTTCAACAGGGAAGAAGTTGAAACGCAAGATATATTGAAAAAACAAAAAAGAAAGAAAAAATTATATTTCACACCGTGCAGTGAAAAGCCTGTTGAAAAAAAGAGCTTTATTTGAGATTTCATTTTTGTCTCTTATCGTCTTATATAGTAACTGTATAAATAAAAGGAGATGGATTTGCAAGCGGTTTTCAGTGTTTTGCTATTCTGTTTGTACGTTCAATTTACAGGTAAGAACTTCTATCTTCAATTTTGCGCATAAAAAGCGTCCAATATGTCAATTTGGCGATATTCCCGTTATTTTTCATAGACATCGTTTTTGAATTGCAGAAGATATTTATCAGGGTGCATTTTGCTGTTAAATAAACGTTTAAATATTAGCAATGAACAGATAGATCTTTCAACTGTCACGTGTAATATGTGAGCATTCAAAATATGACCTTTTGGTGGGAGAACAATGCTTTCTTTCATTCTGCATCGCTTCTATTGACCATCGAAATGATAACATGGTAAAAAGAAAATTTTCGTTTCCTTTTTCTAGAATCGAAATTGAATTGTTGGCGATGTGAGAGTGTTAAAAGCTGGGATGATTGTGATAACTGGACCTCCACAACTTGCCAAGGTGATCAGAACAGATGCGGTTATATCGAGTTAAAGCAAGGAACTGTGGAAACGTTCATACGTGATTGCGTAACGGAAGATTTCTGCGTGAAAAAGCAACCGTGCAATGATCCAAAGTTAGACAAGTGTAAGATCAAGTGTTGTGAGAAAGATGAGTGCAATGTAGATAAAGTTCCTGAGTTTCCTGTTGAGACAGCAGCAACCACTGACCTCTAACCCATTACCTTGCAAGGTTTGCAATATCTCACACTGACTTTCCACTTTCATAGATTCAATATTCTGTTGGCTTTTTATCATAAATCAAAATTGACAGTCTTAATGTAATTTCATTCTTAAATGAATGATGATGAATCAAGTAGAGCATTTTACTTATATCTAAAGTTATTATTGAAGGTATATTTAACATTGCTTTTTTGTATTCCAGTAAATATTGTAAAATTAAAACGAAAGAGAATAAATATATAGAATCTCAAGGAAACTTTCATCCATATTTCCTTCCATTTAACGCCCCCGAACGCCCCGATGCACTTACCAGAAAAAATTCACGAGACTTGTTCATCATCGTCATCTTTCGATCTAGGTCTGAAACAGTGACCTGAAAATCAAGGCTTTTCACTTATTAGTGAAGATATTGAAGTGACTTTTACCTGTCGTTGGGTTGATCATTTCATTTTTTTTATCTTTCTTCTTCATCGCTTCATATCTCAAAGAAAATCCTTTGCTCGTCAAAGCATCATCACTCACAAATTTGATGCAGACGTGATTTCCGGTCGAATCAAAATAACCGGGCGCCTGGTGTCCGCATAATTTAGTAAACGGGCGGTGGTTTTGTTGTGAACATTTCCCATCTATGATTCGTAGAAAATCACCATGACATTCAGTGGAACCAAATATTTCAGACCGTGTTGATGCAATATCGAAGCTAAAAGACGGAAAGAGTCAGTTCGTTGTTTGACCGCCCACAAGTCGCCCAAATGATTCATTTTTATACCCAAAAAAATGTCTAGTATCTTCCTCCTTTTGGCGTACCTTAAAATTCACATAAAAGAACGTCAATGAACATCTTTTTTGGCCATTAGGCTTTTTATCAAATGTTATGACGACTTTACTATGTGACATGCCTTGATATTACTGATATGAGTCTTAGACAAAGTTTTCTTACTCGCTGAAGTTCAATCGAATGGTCTGTCCTTGGCTGGCATCTATCTCGTGAACGCATTCAAGGTTATTGGTATAGTTTCCAGGAAAGTTTGGACTGGTTATTACGCTACTTGAAGAGTTGTAAATGCCGCCACATTTTTCTAAAAGAACAAACAATTGAAATCTCTTTTAACAACAAACTGATTGTCCTCATAGTGAAGATAACAGGAAATACTTTTACTAACATTTCGACTGATGCATTAGTTTTTGTGTTGTCAATAATAATTTCCAAAAATAAATTTGACCTTGAAAAAATTAAAGGAAGTCATTATTCTTAGGACATTCTTAACTTTTTGGCCAATTTCATAATGAATATTCATATAAAGTGTATTCTTATAAAACGTGTAATTCAATTTGTTATGCATTTGCATTTCGACAGATACATTGTTAGTTTATGTGTTTCACAATAATTGTCTACAGTTTGAAATTAACTAAAGCAAAAGTTGAAGTTTTTTGGAACAATGTATTGTCTTTCCGAACACTTAACTTGCTCTTTCAGTTAAAAAAGAAACTCTTATTCTATGACTGGACCCTAGCCATGACTCAAAGAACTTTTCATTTCTTTGTAAAGAAACAGTGACATAAGCAGACAACAGACAATTAGGCATTTATTGTGTGAAAATGTCAAATAAGGTAATCAAAAGACGTACTAAAGCCAGGGCAAGGATTCTGTACATTGCAGACGATTTGTTGAAGCGGTTTCGTCCATCTATCGCAATCGGTATCCGATAATGTCTTCAAAAATCCATCGGTGTTATCAAGACGTTGACATATGACGTCACGACGGCGATGTCCTATACCGCATGTTGAAGTGCACTGTCAAAACAAAACAAAACAAATGAGGCTTTTCAAAAAAGTTCAATTACACCGTTTTTGACGTATGAACAGACGCAATCACATATCGGACATTCAGTGAACAGACGCAGTCACATATCGGACATTCAGTGTTCTTTAAAGTTCTGCGTGTGACACTCATATCCAATTGAGACAGATAAAGGACTAGCTATCCCAGAAACCGTCATGAACTTGAAAAGGTTGACCATCCAGGGGTTTCGCTAAAACTTAAGATGAATATCTAGAACGTCTGTAGCTGAAGAAGTGAATACCAAGGGGTTGCTGAAGAAGTGAATACCGAGGGGTTGCTGAAGAAGTGAATACCAAGGGGTTGCTGCAATTTGTTTAGCCAAACCATTCTTTAAAAAGTTAAAAGGGATCACACAGAGAAGATCAGCTAAAAAGATTAAATGAGCGAAACATTACCTCTCCAAACGGTTTAGTGGTCCATCTTGCAGGACACGCATGCGCGTTACACGACATTAATTGAACTGGTTTGTCTGGCTCTTGACATTGATTACTAGGCAACAAGAATTCTTCCGTGTTGATGTTTAAGGAGCAATATACATTTCTAGTTTTCTTTCCCGTTCCGCACGTACGACTACAACTGCCCCATTTGGATGTGGTCCATCTTAAAAGAAAAGGTACAACGACTGCGTGTAAAGATACAGAACCAAAGAAATCTTCGAGAAATGTTGTTTTTCATTAAATGCTTTTAATATATTGAAAATTATCTAACGCTTACATCTGACCAAAAAGAAAACCTTTAACCATTTATTACCTGGGTGGACAGGGCGCATGCGAACACGATCTTGTCATTTTGCTTGGTTTTTCTGCATTTTTCTCGCAAAGCATGCTGTTTACAGGTGTCGCATCATCCATTCGTCGACATTCAGGAAAAAGTGTTTCTACACCTGAAAAAAGATTCGAAATGTGGATGAAGACATACATTAATAGTCTCGAACAATTCAGTATTAGTAAAGCAAGCTTCAATTGAATTTTAAAGGTTTCAGAGACACACTGTAAACCAGTTTCTCCATTATGAATGATTCAGTTGCGTATTATTACAAACTCCAGACGGAAATTTTTCAAACCTGTTCCACAAGAAGCTGAGCATCCGCTGGTCAACATTTTCCATTGGTATGTTTGCGAGGGTGATGTTTCAATTCTATCTTTCTTTGATAACCCTAAGAACACAAATGTGAAATTCCCCTTTACTCAAGCCCATTCCCCTTTACTCAAGCCCAGTCGTTTGAAAATATTATTTCTTTACCACTTAATCTACCACAAACTGTCACTTTAGCTGCTTGGTGTTCCTTCTTGACCAGTGCCTTTTAAGAGGGATTTATAAAGAACCTATTGAAACGAAAGTTCGACGCAGAAAATATACGTAAAGTAAACATACCATAACGTAAATACGTAAAGTAAACATACCATAACGTTGCATGCATGTCTTATCTCCTTCACACTTCTTCGTCACGACATCCGTCATTAAGAAACGTAACTGCGTCAGACGTTTGGCGACGTTGTCGAATTGATTGCTCTTCTCTAAGAGAAAGAAAAGCGTTTGGTAAATTTGAAAGTTTATCGAAAAAGAAGTCCATTTTTTGTGAAGTTTTTCATTACTTAAGGTATGTCATCACCTTCGGAATCGATTTTTGAAGCTTTTGATCTTTTCATCGATAACTTGTGATGACGTAACATTAATACATGAAAATCTACATCTGATATCTCAAAAAAGAAGACTTTAAAAAAGAAAATGAGGCAACGTATTTTTCTTTAATATCTTGCGAACATGACCATGCCAAACTTTCCTGAAAATCATTCATCATCTTTAAAATCGATTTCGAAGGTGATGACATACCTTAAAATGAAATCCGGACATAAGAAGATTTAAATTAGATGTTTAAGGTTTTAGATTTTGTTTTGGCTCTCTGGTACTCTCTGGTTACTCTCTGGTTCATACTGCATGACTAATACCTTAATCACGAGATAAAGTTTCGCCATTTGGCGAAGATTTTAGGGGAATCTTTGATTCGCGAAATTAAATACACGCGAAATCTTTGAAACTAGTATTTTTTGTTTAACAAGGAAAGTTATCAAAAACAATGCCTTGGTAAAAATATGTCTTTTTAGGACCATTGGGAAAATTGAATCCAAATCCAAATTTCTCAAAACGCTAACTCGCGAAATTAAATCCAAACAACTGTTTTGCTCGCTAAATTTAATCTCATGGAAGTTAATTCGATTAAAGTATTGCATAAATTCGAAAACAAAAAGATGACAAAAACAGCCAGCTCAAATGAATATCATCAATTAGATCGGTTAGACAAAAACATCGTCTGGTAGATTAATTTGAGAAATGTGTAACCCCCGTATTATTGAAAACGAAAAAAATTGAGGTTTTGGTCAGATTAAATGAAATGAAACGAGATTTTCAAAATCACTCGACAAGATGAACCCTAATCCTCAACAACAAAAATTAAAAACAGGGGGTATGGAAAAGTAAAGAAAGAGGGCATAATTTAACTGTGAAACAAATCAGTATTCTATAAGAATGACACAAAAGTTGAGGTTTTGAGGTCACAAAGTTGAAGAAATCACACGAGAGATATTTCACAGTGCAATCACACGAGAGAGATATCGCATTGCAAAGAAAATCACCGTTGATAAAGAGAAAGAAATTGTAGTTGAAAAAGTGAAGAATTTAAAGAACTGAGACGATTGAACGAACGAAAGGATTTTTGTCAAAGTATTTTGGTTGATGTATGGAGTAGCTTTGCTTTTGCATATACAGTCGTGCATTTAGAGTATAAAATACAATTGTTAACATGTCTGCAAAGGTAACTTCTTCTTATGAAATTTCAGAAGAAAACGAAGAAGAAAATAATTTTGTAAAAGAAGAAAGAAAAAAATTTAGTTGGAGCGTTGACCAACATGATCTAGCGTATCAAAAACGTAAACGATACATTCGAATATGTGAATCGCTTAAAATACCCATAATATCGATTTACATCGAACGTTTAACGACACCAAATTTATTGTTAGCCCATCGAGGGATTGGATCGAGAGCTATGAACGGAATAACTTTGAGTTTACGTCATAACGCCTGGGTGACGAATATTGATTTGACCGATAATAACCTCGATAGAGAAGCGGCAAATTCGTTAGCCGTCATGTTCGACGATAACAACTTTATATCGCGTTTAAACTTAGCTAATAATCATATAGGTCACGAGGGAACAGAAAAACTACTGAATGCTATATGTCATCATACATCGTTGCTTTATCTGAATCTCTCGGAAAATAGACTACCCGATAAAATTGCGCAATCGTTAGGAAATTTTTTATCGGTTAATAAAACTTTACGCGAGTTCGATCTGAGCAAGAATGAATTGGCCACCGAGTGTGGGTTGAAGCTCAAAGAAGGTACGACAAAGAATAGAACTTTGTTGAGTCTTGATCTCAGCTGGAATCAATTCAGGGGCCAAGGTGCAGTTGATGTTTCTATCGGATTGTCGCAAAACCGAAGTTTGACGAATGTTAATCTAGCCTGGAATGGATTTTCAAACATTGGTGCACAGGCTATCGGGAAATCACTTAGCGTAAACAAAGCCTTGACACATCTCGATCTAAGTCATAATCGGATTGGTTGTAAAGGATTGAAGGGAATCGGTGAAGCACTAAAAACGAATGTCACCTTAAATATATTGAGACTTGGTTGGAATCAAATAAAATCGGTTGGTGTAAACAAGGTCTTAAATGGATGCTTAGAAAACCCTAAACACACTATCAAATCACTTCACTTTGAATCGACACTCATGGATACTGAAAACATCACAAACATCAACAAACTCATAGCTAGGAATCCAACTCTCCATTTTACTCATGGTGGTTACAGTAAAGAAAAAGCGTTCAATGATAACACCCAGAAGGTCAGGTTGGAACTTTTGAATATTTTACGAGCTTACTTAATTGACAACCGACTGCGTATGGTGGACTTGTTCAATCGTTGGGATAAAGACAAGAGTTATAGTTTGACACATGAAGAGTTTAGGAAGGGAGTGAATGACTGTGGCATACCGTTTACAGAATCTCAATTGAACTTGTTGATTAAGTGGTTGGATAATGATAATAGTGACTCTATTGAGTATAACGAATTTGTTGGAATCACAGAGATTGAATGAAGTACACATTCACCTTTTTTGTTCATCAATTTCTTATCCTGCATCGGATTGAATAAATTTGTATTTCTTGGGAACTTTGTAATTCTCATTAATCGCTTCTCAGAAGTTTATTTGCTTGGTTTAAAATTTCGAAACCATCTCATTCATACTTCTTTCGCTTTGTTTGCCGTTGGGTTTTTCCAGAAAATATCCGTACCACTATTGAGGATATCCAGGGCGGGCTTTGAAATTTTCAATATCCTAGAATATCCAGGGCAGGGGGTAAGAATTCGAAGACCAAGGATGTTCAGTGCGAGTGTTCAAAATTTTTAGCACAGATATTCAGGGGGGGGGGGTTGTGTTAAGAAAATCCACATTTTCAAAAGGGTGACGAATTTTTCTTCTGGAAAAGCCCATTGTAGCTTAATTATTTTCAAATTCGGCAACTTAAAGAAATATTTATCTGAGCTTTCTTGAAAAGAATTGAAGAGAATAAAACATACGGTCTTCAAGTGTGACTAATCTCTGCATCAACTCTTTATTGACAATCATTCGCGAATTAGCAAAAGTATTGTTGATCACATTTTTATCAGTGGTACAATTTCCACCATCACCATTGCAAACACCACATCTGTCGTTCACACTTAATGAACCCAATTCCATATTGCACCCAACAGCCTGAAAAAGAATATCAAACCTAATTTTCACTGATATATATATATTTTAATTTGTTTTCTTTTTATACAGATATTTATATTGTATTTTATATTAATGTTACTCAAATATAAAAAAAATATTTTATTATCAAAGTTCTCCAAAAATCATATACAGAATATCTATAAAATCTCAAACGTCAGTCAACTCCTCTTGAATCATAAGTTGAACATCATGAACCAAATCCTCACGAACAGTAATACCCGGCCGGGGTTATGCTATATCGGTTTTGTTACTCAAAAGTATGACCGTTTGTTTTCAATTGTTGATGAAATTTATAAAATATGCTTAGCTAAAAATGTGAATTTCTACGACTCTATATTTAACAGAAAACCTCGACGTATTTCTTTACTCATCCCTCCACTATCGGAGGAGCAATTGGAATTGAGAGATTGTATTTCAAACCGGTATACTTAAATTGTAGAGTGAGATTTGCACAAATTTTAGAATCTGCTATACAAAATTGATATATTTTAAGCTTTATTTATTGCAATATTTAGCTCATTAGCTGCTCAATCTTATCTTACGCCCTTTCTTCCCCTTTTCCCTAATTACTTATCTACTTATCTAGTCCCTTTAATGAGCACATTGAGCTATTTATTTCATCATATGTTTCAATTTTTAACTGTTTTTATAGGTACATTCTTCTAGTAGCCGATTTTCCTTTCATATCAGGGTTTTATTTCGTCTCCTTAGTTGTACAGCTATCCTTTTTTTGTTTAGGTTTAGTCCCATGTATTCCAAAGGCTTTTTTTGGGTCTATGTCTTTCCTTTCTACTCCATTGTTACACTACCTTGTGCTTTCCCTGATTTTATTGTTAAGGTGTCATCTAGGGTTTTTTTTTATTTAATTTTTAACCAAAAACGAAAACTGTAATTATATTCTTAGTTGTTATCTTAGTTTTATCTGTATAATACTCATAAAGAGTGGTGAAAGAGAAGTAAATAAAAAAACTATAAAGAGGTGTTTACATTTAATCCAAGGGGAATTAAAGGAACTAAAACATACGTGGCCATTCAGATTATGATACCCTACTGAGGAACTGAGGAACTGTTAGGGCAGGGAAATGGTTGGGGTAAAGACATTATCAATCCAAGCACGTCAAATTTTCTGAATCAATCAAACTTATCATGAAACTTACATTACATTCTCCTTGGATGCAACGACCAGGGATGTTGGCCACATGACACTCTGTACCATCTCTTACAACGCCAAACGATTTTGTGATCTTATTGTCTTCTTGTGATGCACATGTCAATTGACATCCAGATTCTAGATTGAAATTAGCCTATTTTGAAACAAATGTCACAAATACCTGGACCTTTTACAATTGATTTCATTTGGTTTTAGCCCTCAAATGTACATCAGTTAGATTAAAACAAGACACGTTTTTAATAAGTAATTAAGTCATTATTCCATTTAATTTTTATTTATTTCCTTTGTCATTTCTTGAAAGCAACTACTGATGGCTTTAGTGAACTTAATGAAAAACAATTACCTACCATTGTGATTTTCAATAGACGTCCAGTTGGATAATCGATCTTCGTAAAAAGTATTGCTTTGGTCTTTACATTGTTGCTGGCGAAATGTTCCTTCCACAGAAGTGCATGGCTTTGGTGCGAAGAAAAGGAAATTATTTTAAAGGATTGGCGGTGACGAATTTTGAAGGTCTTTAATGGTAAAGAAATTGTTGAACACAAATACTAACATAAGCAGACATTGGGTCCAAACACAAACAAAATGGACATATTATACCTCTTCGTTACATATACTGTATTCTCTCGCAACGCCTTCACAATATTTCCCTCCACTCTTAGGTCTAAAATGAAATATAAATTTTAGTAAGCCGACTACATGTAGTTGTTCACAGACTGATTTCTCAAACCAATTCACCGAAAAGCAGAATGAGCTTTACCGGAAATAGTCCACACCCCCTGATTATTAAGAGGGTCACTATGGTGAAAATCAGGAGAAAAGAAGAAGAAAAATAAAGAAGAAAATAAACCCTCCCTAAAAGGGAATGGGATATGTGTGAAAATAGACTATCCAGGTGGCATGACTGTTAAAAATCATATCCTAAAAGTACAAATCCAAGGGGTGTGTGAAAATTATCAAGGGTAAAAATCCAGAGGAAATGGTGCTCAAAAATTATATCTTCAAAATAAATTTAAGGGGGTGGGAAAAATTGTTGAAATGTTGAAAATCCAGGGGGTTCAAGAATTTTGGTAAAAAATCCATGGGTGAATTTTTTTTGTACGGATTTTTTCTGGAAAGACTCAACCCATCTTTTCCTAAAGATTTTCAGAAAAGTCATATGGAATAAAAGACATCGATTAAAGAAAGATACGCAATATAACATGAAATGTGAATATGAAATAATGATGACCGTGTTGGTTATAAATGATGGAAATGATAACTTACGTAATGGAATGAATGAATTGTTGAATGAATGAATGAATAAATGAGACAAGATGGTTAAAATGTATTGAAATGAAATGATGACATACATATAGCGATGATGAGTGGATTAAAAACATGAAACTAATTCTATAAATGGTTCAACGCAGTTAAAGAAAACGCGAGGACTTAGAGACGACTAACATTTTGTTCCCGTCAGTGGTATCGCAGTGAATTATTTTTAATGTTTTTCAAAGTAAGAATTTCATAGATTAACGTACATACTCAAGCCAACAATTAAAATGTATGAGAGAGAGCGCATGCGTCATACCTTGGTTGGTCACAGACGCGTTCTCGATAGCTTACACCACCTCCACAAGTTCTTGAACAATCCGAATAATCTTTCCATGAGTTCCATCCACCATCAATCACTAAATCATCACGAATCCCTTTCTTTACACAGATCCCTCTCTGGCACCACTGTAAAAAGAAGAAAGTTAGTAGTTAACAATGAAATGATGACAGCCTACCTAGTGGTCAAGACCTCGGAATACCAAAAGCTTCCGGACGATTCCACAATACAAGGTATTTTTCCTGCGTTTTCAATTACTCAAACCACCACCAGTGGACAAGGAGTGCAACCCTAACAAGTCATTACTAAAAAATAACTTAAACCAAGATTTATTTGGAGGATTTTGAGATTATAGTAAAATATTTTCCGTGCAAATGTGAAATAATATATGATATGAGGAAAACCACGCGGCTCTAAGCAGGCCATTGAAAAAGGCTTAGATAGATTTAAAAAATTGACACAGTAATAATACAGACTACTTACAAGATCTTTACCACAGCCCGTTCCATCAAGCGCAGGTTTTTTAGTTCTGGTGCAATTACTATAGATAGGGTGTAAGCACATCAATTCCGAACAAATCTAAATAACAGGAAACGAAGAAAGAATTGAAAACCATCAAGCTTTACAATTGTACACATAAAGACACTTGTAAGACCACACAGCAATCTCCCGTTGCAAATTGAAACTTGCCAGAAAGCACAGCGATCTCCTCTTGAAGATTGAAACTTGCGAGATCACATAGCTTTCACCCTCTTGAAGATTAAAACTTGCGAAAACGCACAGAGATCTCTCTCTCTTAAAGATTGCAAGTTACGAGATCGCACAGAGATCTCCCTCTTGAAGATTGAATGTCAATTGCTGAATACGATTCGAATCTCAATAAAAGAAGACCTTTTAAAAAATACTTTTTCCAACGAACAAACCTCTTTGGGACAGAAAAGGAGGCAAGGACAAGTTCTATCAAAAAATTTAAGAATGCTTCGCAAAGAAAGAGTTTTGTTAAAAAATGATTATATTCATACTTGATCTTTATCAGCCTGATAGCATGCTTTAGCCCCATCACCGAGTGCAAATTGACATTGACTATCGACATCGTATATAGAACCAGCATTTCCGTACAATTCAATGTTTTCTCGCTTGGTAGATCGTGAAGATAAATCATTTAAGCAACTTGATTGGTTCTTTCTGTCATGTAAAAAAAACCTCAAATAAGTTAGTGAACACCCAAGACCCTTGTTCATCAAACATCAGCCTTACTTGATTTAAAATGAATGTCTCCCTTGTTTTCTTCAAGGAACTAAATGTAAAACACATATTTCCAACTATACTGTACCTCTATATAATCAGTTTTCAATATATACATTTTGGACGAAAGAAAGGTATATTTTACAATGTCTTTAATTACCTTAAAAATGCTTGGAGATAATCGGCAGAACATCCTGACCATCTGTAAGCTTCAGCAGCTTTGCCATTATCACGTGACATGATATGATGTTGTTGGCCATTACATGCATTACCAACACCATCATCTTCTATACCAAGGCTGTGGTAGGAGCAGAGAAAAATGTTCACTCTCTCTAATCTTGATGAACAAGCTTATTGTTACGCAATTTTTTAAAGCTTATCATCTTATACCTCATCTCAAGGTACTCAAAGTACTAGAATCTCAAATAGGATGAACGTCAAAATTTCCACTAGTGGGGCAGATCCAAGAGGATTACAGAGGTAAGGGTGTATCTACACTCTTGATATTTTTCGAGTCCAATGTGAAAAGGTGCAATTGAATCAGGGTTGATAAAATTACAAATTATAGAGGGGAAAATTAGCAAAGTCCGCTTGTAGTAATGTTGAATTAGTTGGTCCATAGATACTGAAAGTGCAATTCGAAAACGTACTTTTGTTATTATGAAGACCATTAAACACTTTACCTATGACCGATCTGATGAGCCAATGAAAATGCAGCATTGAAGCCATCTGCTTTAATGATGGCAGCGGAACGATCTCCATCGCACATTCCTCCTGGATATGTTAACCCTAAAATTAATGTATTGTTATTTCATCTTATTACTAACTCTTCCGCAGGGATTGAAGACATTTGGCCAACCACACATGATACAATTGAGCTACCTTTTAGCTCACTAGAATGGTGTAAACCACATGAAGAAATTTTTCAATATTCTGGGCCGCATTCATCAAACATTTCTTATACGAGGTATATTTGAATGAGATTGACGTAAAAGCAAGAGGCTGAAATTGAGAAAGATGCCAAATTATTACATGTAATGGCACCATATGCAGTGCAAACAAGCACAATTATTACGTGAACGAAGAACGAAGCACGAAGAACGAAGCACGAAGAACGAAGCACGAAGAACGAAGCACGAAGAACGCATAAATCGTTTTGATAGAAAAAAAGCTTCTATTATGAAGTAAAATCGATATTATTTACAAATGGCTATTCGTCCCTAAAATTATTTATAATCAAATTAAGTAAAGAAGTATATTTGTATGAAATTTAAATTTCGAGTCATCCCCAAATAAAACAGTCAAATATATTTGATTGTTCTATTCTTCGGGTAGAAAACAAGTTGCAAATTATTTTTCATTTAGTAGACTTTGATTTCTTCTTGAGCGATTTTTTGTAAAATTGTTTTCGATATTCTGTTGCATTTCTCACCCTCTTTGAAGAATGAGATTTCTCACCCTCTGTGTTGGCCAACAACTGTTTCTTTAACAAATCATAAATCACCATTTTGCGCTTTTCAAATTCCAATTCACTCAAACCCTGCACCGCGGCCTCATCCAACAGATCACGCGACGCGGTATCAAGTTGATCGCGCACGGAAAATTTCAAGAAATCCAATTCAAGCTCATCAATCTCGGATTCAGACTCTTCAGTTTTTTCTACCGCGCATGCGTCAACTAATTGTTGAATCAATGAAGCATTAATTTGATCCCGTATGGTTGGTTCATTCGGCTCTAATGAATTAACATGGTCCATTAAAACTTCTTTATCGACATTCCAATTTGTTGAATCATCATTCTCACCAAATAGTTCAACAAACTCAACATCTTCAATTTGTTGAAGATCCTCACCTCTGGTTGCATTCAATTCTTCCAACACAGCAGCAAAAAGTTCACCAAATAGTGATAAATCAATTTCTTGAACAACTAGTTCTCGATTAACTTCGTATTCTGGTTCTTCAGTTTTCCAAAATTCATCAATTAAATCAATGACCTCTTCTTCCAGAAGGTGTTTGCCGTCTTTCTCTTGACTTCTAACATTGTAGATGTTGTTAGTTTCATATTCTGCCGACATGGTGGAATAGTTGGAGATCTCAGATTCTGGTCGAAGTGAACTTTCAGTGAAGCTGGGAAACGGTCTATCGGTATTGGCATATAATTGAGTTCTTGAATCAAAGTATCCAGAACTAGAATTCAAATCTAGATCGTATCTTTCGTTTCCATAATATTGTTGGATTTCTTCTCTTGAAACGGAATCGTACGAACTTGAGCTGCTTTGTCTGATATTGAGGGAGGTCGAATGTGAGCTTTGTTTTCTTGAGTTGATTTTATTTGAGCTAGATTGTCTTTGGGCCGAAGCGCTTGACTGTTGGCTCTCAGCATAACCTCTCTGTCTTATCTTCGTCGAACTTGGCTTTGAGCTTGTTTCTCTATTGTCTTTTCCGTTTGAACTTAACTGTCTTGATCTTACGTTGGTTCGTTTTTCAATGTGATTGGCAGATTTGATGCCATTTGCAGAAACCGATTTTTTATGTCCTGCTGTAAGCTTTAGCGAATTTTGAATCGTTTCTTTCCTCATCTTAGTAATTTCATTGGCTGAAAAAGAGTTTCTTGGTCTGCACTTGGATGAAGATGGGAAACTGGGTTCCCGTAAACTTGATCCAATTGCCGAATTTGAATTTCTAACTTTCGGTTTAAGTGGTTGCTGCATAACTTTTCTGGATTTCACTTCATTTGCCGAAAACGAAACTCTCGGTCTTTTTGGTTTTGACGAACTTGAATTGGAAGGAGGAGCTACTGGTCTTCTTTCTCTTGAACTTTTTTCCTTCAAACGTAAAGCAGGAGCTGAATGTCTTTGTTTTAATGATGATGTTTGAAATTTCACTGAATTACCACCACTTCTAGTTTTAGAGCTTTTATTGGACACTGAGCTCCATTGTCTTGAATTGATTGAAATCGAATTTCTCTCTTTCAATTTGAAGTTTTCTTGTCTTCCTCCTCTCGAGTCAATCCTTGTAACATTGTGCTCCTTTGTGTCGAGTCCATCCGAGTTCATCCGAGTAACATCTTTCTTTAAATCTTCTTTGTCTTCAGAGCTGGATAGTATGTTTCTGGAATATGGTCTATCGCCCGGCAAACTTTTTCCAGTATTAGGTGACATGGTTACTTATCACCGAGAAAAAAGTTCAAAGTTCGCTTATTTTTCTCCTGGAGTGACTTCAACTATAAAAAGTGATTTCATTTTGTCGCAAATCTGTATACTGTGAAAATGAAATGAAAACAGACAAAAAACTGTCACATAACTCATAACAAAATTTGTTTATATATCGTTACCCTGGTTTCTTGATATTCCATATTGAAAATTTTAAAAATAATTTATTTTAAATTGCTAAGTTACGATTTTCTTTTTCATTTTTTCGAGATATTCATTGGTCAATATTCAATTGTGAATAATATTATCTGTTATCAACGTTTGTATTTTTGATTCAAATCAAGAAAAAAAGAGTGGGCGTACAGGATCACAATTTTTTTTTGGAAAATGCTATATTTTCCAAACCTATCACAAACTTATGGGATTTTGCAATTAGTCCGTTGTTTGGGATATGAAAATGTTTCCGAATGATTTAGCCCCAAATTTGTTAAATTTAGTTTTACATTGCGTAAATAGGTTTTAACAATTTTTGACCTAATAAGTTGTGTTTGGATATTGGAAAAACACGATAGGGAATCCATATTATCCCAATGTAGTTTTCTTATTAAACAAATATTAATTGTACTCGTTCATTTGCAAGCATTGGCTCTCATCCGCTGCGCGGCCCTGACTAACTTGACGGCGAACTACCCTGTGGCGCGGCTTCAAATCAGTCTTTTTTCAATTCTATTTGCTAGAGGACAGAATCTAGTGTAACTGAACCAATTTTTTTGTCTTTTCGTTCACTCAATGTCAAAATATGACCAAAAAAGGGTCAAAATATCAAAAAAGTGAATTTTTGGCAAATTTGGGCATTTTTTTGACATTTTTTGACATTTTTTTGTGTTGCAGCTGAATGCGCATTTTATTTCCGTCAACTCAGGCCAAAAATCAAGATTTCAAGTTGAAAATAGAAAAGGCAGGAAGGCGTCGCCCTCCTTTATTGCCCCTGCTGACATTGGCAATTAAAGGGCTAACAATTCAAAAAAACAAATTGATTAATATTTTTAACAAAAGAAATTGAAAACAGAGCATTAGAACGTCTATTTAATGTAAATACTTTAGGTGAACGCAGGGAAACTGATTCTGATAAATTTTGTTGTTACATTTACAATGCGAATCATCCTCGCAAAAAGTTGGTCAAAAAGTCGACTAAACAACCATTCATTGTTCATTAAGGGGGTGTTGGATTTTAAGTATGACGTCATCAATAGACTTTTTCCCTTTTGGTTAAGCTATGCAACTATATAAATCTCTTTCCGTAAATATTTTGTCCCAAAATGGAAAGATTAAAGGGCTCAAGCGCTAAACTCGCTAAACTTCTCCTGATGGTGGTTGATAGTTTCGGAATCTGTCCATAAAGTTGGGCGTTTATCATACGGGCTCTCCAAGAGGCGTTTTAAACTCGTCGAAGCATACGGGTGAAGGTACCACCAACTTTTTTCACAGGTGTTTGTGTCATTACCCAGGATAACGCACCCGTAAAGCAAAATGGACTCAACCGTAGATTTAAAGATCTTCACTTTGGTTTCGGTGGTAATATGCGAGCTCCAAACCTTAGCTAAGGGGTTCAGAGCACCCCAAGCTTTGCTAATGCGGGAGTTGATATCACGCAAAGTGTTGGTGTAACCTCCTAGGTAAAAAAAATCTTCAACTTTATCAATGTGGTCGCCGTTTCTTGAGTGGATGGTTGTATCGACGGAAGGGTTGAGATGGATAACCTTAGTCTTTTCAGCGTTCAGGAAGAAACCAATACTTTGGGTGGCAATCTCAATTTTGTGAAGAAGAGCCTCCGCTTTGTCAATCGTATCTTCTATCAAGGCAATATTGTCTGCTAACGCGAGTTCAGCTAGCATTTCTTCGGGGAATCTACGACTTTTCCTTTTCTTTAACGTTGTTAAACTATCTGTGGAGAGGATTGATATACGGAGAGATAAGTCGAGACATATGATGAAAAGAAATGGAGCCAACGGTTGGACGAAGTAATTTGTCAATAGCAGGAGATGGTTGTAGACTTTGGAGGCGATTTGAGCCAGACTTATACCGCGAAAGTTGGTACAGCGAGTGAGGTCGCCTTTCTTGGGTCAGGAACGATGTCTGATACGCCCCATTCATCGGGTCATACGCCGTTGAAGGTTTCGATGCAAAATGGTTTTATGTATTTTTTATTTATGTTGAGCTTCCACACATCTAATATGAGACCATCTAGACCGGGTGCCTTGTTTGATTTCATTGAGTTTAAGACATTAGTGATCTCTTCCTCAGAAAACTCTGCAGTATTGATCGTACGGTTAGTGTCGAATAATTTGACACAATCAAAGTAGTCAAGAACGTCGTTTCTGTCTACAGATAGTAGCTTTTGAAAATGATCTTTCCACGTGTTGAGGCGATTTTCTCCTTGGATGAAAGTAACTGATTTCTTTTGTCCAGACAATTATTTTATTAGGTTCAAAGAGAAGTAACACCGACTAATTATGGGATCAACTTTTAATTAATTACAGATTGATTTTTGTGGGGAACTAATTTTAATTGACTACAGATCGATTTTTATGGTAACTACTTTTAATTAACTACAGATTGATTTTTCAAAATGAAAGTACACAATAGAGCTACAAATGTCAAACGTTCGTGCATTTCCACAATGCAGTACTAAAAATAGTCGAAAGAACGTACAATTCAACTCGTAATTGAGCAAGTCATGTATGACACGTTTACTTAAAGTTATATGAAATTTCTCATGATGCTTTAATCAAAGAAAAATTTTCAATTTCACGGGAAAAACTTTCACGAATTCGCCATCTTAGAAAATTTCGCGAGATTAAACTTTCGCGAATGAGTCTTCGTTCAAAACTTTTTACTGTTAAAAAAACGAATTTTCATGTTTATTTTCCAATCGAAGAATAAAAAGATTTTTTTTTGCTAGAATAAACTTTTGCGAATTTGACCAAAACACGCAAAAAACGCGAACGTTTCTTCGAATAAATTAATTAAGAGTGAAAAACTAATGATAATTAAAAGCGACAAACCTGTGCTTTCGCATGGCTGGTTGTGGTCCATACAAATGTCATGTCTGCGATAAGTGAAATTTATATAACATAAGAAACTGGTTATTTAATTTACTGTGTTTACATCACTTGCCACTTTACTAAATACCACTACCTTAAAGGTACTAATTTTCAGGCGCGTAGACAGGGGTGGCGCAAAATGTGCGTTGGAGAGCATATTTTTTATGATGCATTAATTATCTATTTACATTTTCAATAGTTAATGACTGTCTTAAAAATTTGCACTCCTACACAAATTTTGCGCCATCCTTGGCTACGCACCTGCTAATTTTCGTGCGTATTAATTTTCGTGCATCAAGAAAAAAGAATTTTCGCGCGTATTAATTTTCGCGCACCAGCCAATTGTCTTCAAATTATCGGTATTAATTTTCGCGCCTAAAGGCCTCCTATATATTTTTTCTAGGCATACAAATAAAAATGAAGAAATTTTTAAAGATCAATGCCACTTTCTTTCCAAAAACAAAAAAAACATAAGCTGAAATAATAAAGTAATATGGTATTAATTTTCGCGCATCTTTGGGTCTCTGCGCGAAAATGCGCGAAAATTAGTACCTTAAAGGTAGTGCATGAATTAGTTGGAAATTTGAACCACAATTGGTCTTTTTCATAAAAAATCGTACCAACACTGTTGAGGATATAGTATAATCAGGGGGAGGGGGTAAGGATTTAAAAGACCAAGGATATCCAGGGGGTTAGAAATTCTCAATATTCTGGAAAAAACAATTTCACATATTTAATCACTCAGTTAAGTCAAAGAACGACCAGTTGTAGAAAACAAAAGTTCATTATGCTTATAACTAATTGGGAATGGTCTGGAATGGCTCATAAAAAGACTGATTCCTTAGTCTATTTTGGTCTGTAAAAGTTTTTGTATTAAAATCAAAGAAGACGTTTTAGCATGAAGACAAAGTTTGCTAGTTATGAAACAATATAAAACAGACTTCTTGAATACTTATGAGAATGAGTGAAGATAAAATTGGAATGGTCATTAAATTCAACCCTACTTTGTCATGAGGATAGCGAAATCATATGCAGGTTTATCACCGTCAGCTTCATTGATCTCATTTCTTCGTTCAGCCCATCGACCAAACGATTGTAGTGTGTTTTCTGCATGGTGATTGATCATTAGGTCAGTCTACAAATTACAAAACATAAAGAATTTAAAGATAAAAAACAAATTCTTGAATATTGTGGCTGTTTCAGTATAGTATAGTATAGTACAATATTGTTGGAATCCTCTCCTGGTCCTTTTCATAGGAGCCTGAAAAATTGGAAATAATTCTATATCAAATATATAAATATTCATGACCAAAGTATTGAAAGTCTCAGCCTCAGCTTGAATAAAGTATTTCCATATTACCGTCATCATTGAGAGGATGAAAATGCAGACAAAATACAATCCAGATAAAAAAGAAGACCATACCCCAAATATTGGCAAACTGTACCGTGCGTCAATTAATCATGTACCGTACGTCAGTAACTCATGTACCGTACGTCAATAAATTAATCATGTACCGTACGTCAATTAATCATCTACTGTACGTCAATTAATAATGTACCGTACGTCAATTAATCATCTACTGTACGTCAATTTATCATCTACTGTACGTCAATTAATAATGTACCGTACGTCAATTAATCATGTACCGTACGTCAATTAATCATCTACTGTACGTCAATTTATCATCTACTGTACGTCAATTAATCATGTACCGTACGTCAATTTATCATCTACTGTACGTCAATTAATCATCTACTGTACGTCAATTAATAATGTACTGTACGTCAATTAATAATGTACCGTACGTCAATTAATCATCTACTGTACGTCAATTAATAATGTACCGTACGTCAATTAATCATGTACCGTACGTCAAGTAATCATGTACCGTACGTCAATTAATCATGTACTGAAACGGTTAGGAATAAAATTAATAATTTCCATCAGAAAAGAGAAAGCAGTACTTTAATAGGATTAAATTTCGCGAATCGACGACCCCACGCGATTTCGCGAGACATATTTTCGCAAAAAGGGCAAAAAATCTCGCGAAATTTAATCCTATTAAAGTATGTAAAGTAAATAAGACTGCATTCTTACCAAGGGAGTAGTCAAGACAACCATTTTGGAAATGACCAAATTAACTGGTTCAGGTCCTATTGATGAATCTCGCAGTATATTATGAGCCTGTTGAAGAAAATAATTTAAATGAAATAATTTTAAAGGAAATAGTTTTCTCAATGAAAAACAAGACCGTCCTTCCATCGATTGTAATGACTCACCACATTGGCAACGCTCAATGCATATTCTTTAGCTGCATCCACACCATAAAATTGTGTCATGCTTCGATCCAATGTCAACAAAGTCTCGATTGTCTTTTCACCAGTATTATCACTGCGTTTGGAACGTTTGTGAGCTGTCGGTGCTACACAAATTAAATCAAAGTGGTTTATATCATATTAGGAAATGCATATAAGTTATATATATTTATGGCTTTATGATTGTTGTTGGAATACTTATTGTTTTAAAATGGTCTGGTATGAATTGGAAAATATCATACTTGGATGTATGGATTGGATAAGCTCTAAAGCGAGTTTTTAAACATTCATATTTACGTTTTATTTCACCATCCAAGTTGATATAATTGGTTGATGCATCCTGAATAAAAGTTACTCTACGCAAAATATGTGACTCGTTTTGAAGGTTGATAGTTGCTTTGTTATGTAAAGGTTGAATGTAGTATCTTCTGTTATTGCCTGTGTTGATCAATCCTCTCTAGATTTTTAAAATTGAATATAATCATGAGATGTATTTTTCAGAATGAGAATAGTAATTACAGGCTTTTAAATATTTTGATAGCATTTAAAAATTAATACAGTGTTACTCAAATTCTCAAATAATAGAACCAAAAATAATTGATTAGCTTTAAAGGATTTATATATACATACCAGGCCATTACACATGCTCAAAGAAACCAAGCTTTGATCATCATTTTCCAATCGACCATGATAATAGCAGTTCTTTATTCTATGTTTCCCAATAACATTACCAGTTTTGTTAAGCAATTGCAGGTGTGCAGTTTGTGGTAAAATAGCTTCATTTTTCTGCATATTTATTTTGAACTTTTCCCCAAAAGCTTGAAAATTGACCTGTGCTTCATGGTTAGTTTCTTCAAGAGAGCTACGTTTTGGTTTTTGGTGAGCATAAAGATATCGTATGCTTGGGCGAACAATCTCAATGTTTCTGGTGGCTAAAAAGAAAGCAATGCAGATGTAATGATAAATCTTCTAAGTACACCATTTATTTTGAAACCTTCTTGACAAAAGGCCTTTTTCTCTAACTCCTCTCGAGCTGACTACAAAATATGATACTATAATTGTTATATCTTGTCATCTATCGTTTAGTTTTGTAAATGGCTATTACTACTTCACATATAACTCATTTTAGGCTAAAATTTAAAGCAAAAAACCTAAAGCATAGATAGAAAATGAACTCTATCTTTTTCTAATATTTTACCCTCATTAACCCTTGGTTTGTCATTGGATCGTTATGAGCTGTCATTGCTTTAAATTGTTTAATTTTTTCATTTTATCTCATTTCAACTTCTATCCCACAAAAATAATATAGGGAAAAAACAATACACAATATCAACAACAAGTAAAGAAACTTACTGTCGAGATGTGCAGGAGCTTTTGATTGTTGTGTTATCTAAAATATTTGTAAAAAATGTTATTTAAAGCAAGAAAATATGTGTAGAAATTTTTCAACTTTCTACAAAAAGAATGGAATGAAAGTGTTTTAAAATTTCTGAAAATGTATTTAATAGGTTTAACATGGAGGCCAGTTAATATCCAACTTTCTTGTGTAAGAAAATCTAGGGAGTTTAATTTTCAAAAGGATTTTTTGTCATGCCACATATTAATGAATGTACTTTCTCGTCAAACAACTTAGTTTCCCAGCTACTTCTAACATTGATCAATGGCTCCTGAAATTTGCGAATCCAAGACGTTTTCATCTAACAAAAACCTAAATTGTCTATTAATCACACCTAAACCCAAAATCCATCATGTTAATATAAAAACTAAAAAACCCTCTTGGAAAATTTCATTGGTTTTGACATATTTTGTATTTTAGTTTATTTCAAACATTTTGAAGAATTTTTTCACTACTTGGTCACAAATTACTTTAAAAATATTTTAAACACTTTTACATCAGCTTCTTCCTCACTGTCCTGCTTAAAAGTTTACATGATGCTACTTGGTCACTGAGTCCTTAAATAGAGCTGTTTAAAAAGAATATTGGTGGAACTAATTAGTCACAAACTTTAAAGAAAAATGTACATTACTTAGAAATAAATTTTATGTTGCTATTTGGTCACCAATTTATGGCGTCATAGAACAAAAGTTGTCCTTGAAGTAACATGATTTGGCTAAAATTATGTGGCCAAATAGTAATAAAGAACTTAAAGGAAAACAAAAGTCAGTCGTGAAGTAATGTGTAACTGAGTAGCGAAAAACTACTTTAAAGTTTCTTATTTTTCTCAATGTTTACTTTTCTAATCATGCATTTTTACATTCTTTCTCCAGTGTTTAAAGTAGGAACAATGTTATGACGATATAACAAGAGTGGGGTACCCAGTTGGCGAACGAAAAACTTTGATATTGTATTAATTTTATTCTATTCAACTTTCGACAAAACTGTTTGGATGGTCTTTAAGACCATTATCCAAACTTCTATCTTGATGCTTTGTATTTTTATTTGAAATCTTCTATCTATAGCAATATCCTAAAGAAGTGCTCACTTTCGGTTCCCAGTTGGCGAACAAAAAACCCAATTCGAGAACAAAATTTGCCAAAAGGTCAGAGGAACTCTTGAACTTTTCTAGACCATGATTCTTTTGTTTGCTTAGCGGAATTTTTATGAAAACGGATTCTCAATTGTTTGTTTTCTTTTCATCTAATATTGCAGTCAAGCTTCATACGCAGCATCTTCTTTTCTGTTCACGTTTTCTCAAATAAAGATATTTTGACGTTACAATGTCTTCTTTTTTTAAAAGAAGAGGGAGTGTTTGCCAATTGGGTTGTTCTGTTAGATGCTGGACCGTGTTATATTTTTACTAATTTTGATCAAAAGAGTTCTTATACACGGCTGTTTTTTTGTACAAAGTAAGGTTACCTTGCATGAACTAGCCTGGATTACTGTTATCTTTCAAGATTATGCATTTTTGAAAGGTCTTCAGACAATCTTAAACTTTACAGCTTGTGTTGTACTGTTTGTCTTGTTTTTTACTTTGTAAAGAGGGATAGATGGTCAACAAAGTTTTTACATTAACTAGTTTTTTTTCGGCATCTAAAGTCAAGTGTCCCGCCCAACTGCAATTGTTCCCAGACTGGGTACCCCCATTCTATAGGAAAACAGAACAAAGATATAGGTTATGTAATATTCAACACTTGAGAAAACCTTTTGGATCAAATTTCTTTTTTAAGACATTCTTATCAAAACTTTTCTGATAAAAACATGTTTGAAAGAAAGAAGCAACGAAAGAAGACTTTGTCGCACATTTGAACTTTGCAAACAAAAATTCTCACCTTGACATTATTGATTGATGCAAAGAGCATGAGTATGACGTTGATGATGTTTAACATTTTTTTTCTCAACCTCCCAAAAGACAAAAGAAAGTCAGTTCAGAGACAGCTTAAAAATTATAGTTGTATTTCCTCCTTTTTGATAGCAACTATGCTGTACCCACGATTCGTTGAAGAACCAGTCTCTTATTTATAGAGTAAATTTTTTTTTTACTATAAAATATAAAAATCCCATCTTTTTTATTAGACATTCAGTAAGTTGAACTCCAAAAACACATTTGGGTCTTTATTGAAAACGAAAGTGCGAATATTTTTTTCCCGCCACATAAATCGGGAAATAAAACTGGGATTTATGGGCTTATTAAAATCGGGATACCCATTGCATCATGTTTCCAGAACAAATGAAAAGGTAGAACAAAAGAGACTTTTTATTAAAAATTCTCAAATATTTAGAATATGCTAGACTTTAGGGGATTTTTTCTATTTACGAGAGTTTATCCAGTTCGCGAATTTTTGACCTCGCAAAAGTTAATCCGATTAAAGCAAAACTGATGAGTCTTTTGTAACTTCACGAATGGAGTTAACCAGTTCATGTTAATTCACCCGATGTGAAACTTTTTTGAAAAACGTGAGTGGTGGTTTTGTGCAAAATATGAATACACCAAGCAAGTGCCACGAAATATGAAAAGCAACCAAGCACAAAATTTATCCCCTTTTCCAGTATCCCAATAATCAAATAAAATTAAATATACAATTTTCTGTTTCTTTTGTTCTGTTTGGTTTAGAGGCTACTATAAAAAGTTCGAAAAAACAAAAAGAAACAAAAGAATCAGTAAATCGTAAACACAATCAAATATTCGTTTCCCTAAAACTAAAGCATACTGAACAGATTGGTTTCTGTTACCTCTTGACAAACTTCCCATAGAACAAGCAACGCTGATAAAAACCAGGTTGAAACAAGATATAGATATTTGAAAGCCCCTTTAAACATGAACCAAACAGCAAAAACATTTCGGAAACACGGAAACCTGTTTGCCATTGAGTATGCAACCAAGCATTAAGCTAATGAAAGTAAACAGTATTTTCAACCAGGAAACAAAAATGAACTGCTAAAATGTACACACAAAAAAATCGTTGTGCTGATAAAACACCTTCCAACATTAATACCACGTTCAAAAGAGTTGTTAAGGTAGTAAAAATGAAACATATTTAGTGAGTAAAGCAATACGGTACAAAATATAAATGGAAAATTGATAGATATTTTTCTTCTAAGTTTTCACCTAATTATATACAAAAATACAGTCCGTTATGCTTTTTAATTTACAACAACCAAGACAGCCACAAATAGCAAAGAAATAAAAGTAATAACGAAAAAAAATTAAATAATATAAAGTAGTGCGCTATATCTTAAATAACATTTTCGAGATCAACAAAAAACGAGCAAAATCTTCTAAAGGGGCTCTGAAACGATTCGTTAGTCTCAATGAATTTTTTACACCTTAGATGACAAAAAGGTTGCCAGCTCCTCACAACCAAAGGTTAGGGGATCACAGAAACAAACTAAAAATCTCATAAGAGAAAGAATTGGCAGGAAGTATCTCGATGCGATTCAGCTAATTTAAAAAAACCGAAAAAAAGATCGACATAATAATTTCTTAAATGGATAATCTACACATACAAATTTTACATACATAGTAGCTCATTAAAAAAATTGTAAAAGTCATTTAAAAACTTAAGGGTCATTACCTTGGCGCAGGTGGCTCTCTTTTCAATGACAGTTTATAGTTATCTTCTTCAGTATTATACGGACAGTTCATCAAATAGCGCCGTATATACGATTTAGGGATAATTTTGTATTGAACGGCGTTTATTTGATATTTCCAAAATTGGAGTTCACACGTGTATAATCCACTATTTTCTTTGCCAGCAACCGGTCTGTTGTTTATCACATTGTTTATATCGTTCGCATTTCGTATACCAGCGTCACTAATGCTTCTGCTGTGGTGCCTGGTCGGTGACATGATAATTTCACTGACACTACGACGGTGACGGGGACCTACCGATAATTGGGTCCGCGCCGAATTCGGGGTCGAGGAGGTCGTGGTTGATGTCGGTAAATCAGTGTCTGAAAATCGTTTCTTTGGTTTCTTTGGTTTTTCTGATTCTTCTTGATTCGATGGACAAAAACATTTTTCATCTTCTTGTTGCAAATTCTTTTTATGGAAAACGTCTTCGTGGAACCGCACTCTCCCGTCATCATCAGGTGAGCTAAGACTCTCCTCCCTCGGGCTCGTCTCTAAATCGTCGGAAGAACGACTTAAGCGATGAACGTTTAATACAACACCACTATCGTCAGAATCTGTTCGCATGTGTGACGCTGAATGAATCTTAGACGTTGAACTCCTTAAACAAGGGTCTATCTGGTTCTGTAATTCTGTGTCTTCTTTATTTAAGCCTTCGTGTTCTCCTTCACGAGGTGAATTTGTTGGAGAAGGCGAAGTTCTGTCACTTTCACCTTCACTTTCAATGGCAGAGTCTTTCTTATATTTATAATTGACAGCAACAAAAGCATGGGTGTGAGCAACAGTTGTTAAAAAGTTTCCCAGGAAAGGAACACAAGGAGGCTTCTCCATTGATTCGCGTAGCTCCATACGGTAATTGTAGAAGTTGTTTTCTTCGCTCATCAATTCTGATAATTCACGAAAAACCCTGAAAAATAGAGGGAGATCAATCATAGAGAAGAGAAGAGAAGAATCCATGTTAGCTATGGAAAGGAATTAATATTTTCGAAATTGAACAGTTTTGAGATGAGAATTTTGAATTTTGAAAACCTCAACTGATACCGTCAACCGGGGCTACTTGGGATCCTCCAGTCAAACATTGGACTACCAAATCTGGTCTTCTTTTCTGACAACAAGTTTGTTTTAACGATTTCACCAGAACAGCTTTGAACTTTCAAACATCAACATTCATAAGATCTTGGAAGTTCGGCAAAATGGTGTCTGTTCTGGAATTAGATGTTTGACTGGGGGATCCCAAGTAGCCCCAGTTGACGGTATAGCGCGTTGAGGTTAACATGACAGAGCAAGATCAAAGAGTTCTTACCTCCTGTATCGTGAAGGAACTTGTTTCCATGTATTTTTCAAACGAAAGATTGGTGTGCATTGTAAACCCCCTAAAACTGCTTTCAATGAATTGAAATTTTTCTGGTAACGGAACTTCAAAGCCAGCTAGAAAGAGAGAAAGAATTTTTTTTAATTTATTCAGAGCTTCTTCAATACAAGAAAGTTATCAATTACCGAAAATACTTGATAAATTTTTTGTTCACCTTTGATTACTTTGATTCTAGAAGCCTTAGAGCAAAATTATCAATAAATATCAATAAATATCAATAAATATCAATAAATATCAATGGCAGAATTAGAGCCCAGTTGAAATTTAACTTTAAGTAAACAAGCGAGTTCAAGGAAATATTAACTAAGCTAACATTTTACCTTGATGGCTTTTTGAATGATTTTAGCTCTTCTGTAGACATTTTCTTCGGATAAAATACTGGTAGTGACCATCATGACAACTCGATTGAAAAATTCCACCATTTTCATGATGTTCGGTGCAATGATGTACTGAAGAAAACAAAATGAACGACTCATGAAGAAGAAAAATAGAAACACTTTATCAGACACTGAACGAATGGAATCAAACATTTGACGCAAGATTCTACCTTTTAAAATACGAGAAAAAATTATGTGACAGCACTCATACCTTATCCGATGACATCCACCCGAGTATAGAGAGTTCAGCCCAGGGGATCCTGACAAGAAGTTCCTTATCAATCAACGTCATTTCCTCCATCAACTCGTGTGATCCAAAATCGAAAAGTTGTGGATAATTGTCTTGTTGTTGTTGTTCATGGTCCGATATTACGGAAGCCGAATCGTACGAACCGATACTGATTAATGAACCGTTGTTGGTGAAGAGGTGACGCCGGTCCGGTGAAGGTACTCCGCAAACCATCGGTGAAAAGATTTTACGAATGAATCGTTTGGACGGAGAGTTAGCTGCAAAAAGATAACAAAAAGTTTTGCGTTACTATTATACCAGGTAAGAAGCAAAAATTGAAATACAACTAAACATTTACAACAACTCTCGTCAACGTTTTTTTGTCAACAACTCACGCAACATTGAAGTGCGTCCTATCATTTGCACGTGGGCGATGAAAAAATCGCTCTTGCTGCTATTCATTCTTTCACTACAAATGTTTACATTCCAACCTGACAACTTCATAAACCGTTTACTCAGGTCTGACGGGAATTAAAGAAAATGATTGAGAAATCAACGACGCTAATTAAAATGACGCCTGTAAGAAAAAGTAGTGAAAATAAAACGCTATGATCACGTGACCACACGAATAACAAACCAATAATTTCTTTCGTAATAAAATGAATCGATTTATTGATTGGTTGTAAATAATTAAGCCAACTAACTGTCATATCATCTGCTCCTGGCACGGTTCAAGAGAAAGTTTCTTCAAGAAGCAAAAATGAATTTTTGGTGCTCGTTGAGTTTTTGGAAAACTTTAGACGAAATACATCTATATCGCATTATCAATCCAATCTCTTCACCTCCTATTGACTTTCACATGGCCATAAGATTAAAACTATTATTCGGACACTTACTGTGGAGTGCAGTCGGTTTATCGGACAAGATGGTGTCACTCATGCGACGGGAATGACGTTTTTCATCTTTCTGAGGAGTGCTTTCAGCTGTGTTGACGGTGGTGATATTACAACTGCTTTTCGAACGACGATGATCAAACGGACTCTTTGAGATTGTGAACTCCAAACTTTCTTTATCTGAAAAACGCAAAAAGTAGTGATAAAAGGATTTGATGAATTTCAACCAACGAAGACATCTGATGCCTTTAGAGACTTACTGAAGTATAAAAAGTGAGAAAAGCAAATTGAGCAAAATATCCAAGCAAAAACTTACTTTTTTTCAACAGATTTTTTATAATAAATTCAAGAGACAAGATATCTAGTTGTGACATTATGCTCTCAAAGAAATAACAACGCAACAAGAAAGAGACGCTACATCTCAGTGACCTTGACAAAATCAATTGTTTCTCAAAATTCGTTCTAAATCATGACACGGTTACTTGTAATTAGCTAGAAAACGATAAACAAAACCATTGCTACCTTAAGTAAACAGTAAACACAAGCGCACCTAGAGATAACAAATCTAATCAACGAAAAGTTATAGGAGGAAGCAAATACTTAATCCAGTTCATTACCATAGTAACTATTAATCTTTAACTAGCGACCGGATAAATAAAAAATAGTTCTTTTGGCAATTACGAAATGTGAAGAAAGAAAAAGTTGGCCTTGGGTTTCAAAAATTAATGAACTTCTTTTTAATGGGGTCTCGTTCCATAGATAATTTGGTTACAAGTCGAATAAAAAGTTTAAAGTCAAAGCAAAAATACCTTTTTTAAAACAATGAAATTGGAGACTGTTTGTAATAGAAACAGTTTTAAAATGACGTCAATAATGAAGACAGTTATAAAACAACTGCTTTAAATTCAAGCAAGCAACACACCCTATACACCGTTTTGTGATCAAAGAAAACAAATTCCTTCGTTAAAAATACACACCGTCAAAAGAAAAAAACAGCAACAAAAAAAATAGCAACAAGAAGATCAACCAAGTTCTTTTGGGTCAACTGAAAAAGAAAATACCTTGAAATCGACTTAAAAAAACAAAAGAAAACTATTATATAGTATATAAAGTATGAAAGCTGCTGGAAGAAGGAAAAGATACAGGATAGTCACCTCGGCCTTTTGTTTCTTATAAGTATTTTTAAAAAGATCCAACGAATCTTAATTTCTATCCCTGCTATATTAGTAGCCGTTTTGGGTAAAGGACCTGCTGTCTTTTGACCTTCTCATAAAAAAAAACGATTGAGAGAAAGATGTGTTTGGCAAGTAAACTTGATTATTATGAAGGATTACAACATGATCAACAAAAAGACAACTCAAAATGTATAGAATTCTGTTTACTTCATTTCAAATAACATTGAACTATGAACAGAGCATTAATGGTGTTGTTTGAACACTTAAACAGCCGATCAGATCCATAGAATGGGATGGTTGGTATAAAGGGTACCCTTTAGATCTAAGAGAAAAATATCAAAACAACCTCAAAAATTATATATCTATCTTCAAGAAAGAAAACTTTGCATGATTTCAACTTCCAATATTTCCCATATTTCCACACTGTAGCTTTGGAATAATTTGGTGCAAGGTTACACAAGCTCACCTTCGACCCTGTACCAATGTGTGGACCTTCGTGACAGTTGAGGTGAAGGAGTTCCATCTATAAGATCATCATCTTTACTACACACTCTGATGTATGGGATACATTTCGGTTGGTACACCTCATAACTATTTTTTAATTGATCTTCCTTCATATTCGATTGCTTCTTCAAAGTAAAAACCAAATCAACTTCAAACTAAAACGTCGCACTATCATATCCATTATCATCCATGTCACTCAATTTAAACTCGAATATTTAGCCCATTATGTTCTTGAATTTGACGACCCTATTTCATGAAAGTTAATTTCTTCAACCCTTTAACTGCAGGGCTATAACTAATTTTCCCTTCGCGTTTGACAGGCCATGGAAGAATTAAAAGACAAGCAAAATAAGAAATAATCAAGTTATTCGTTCTTGAATGCATTTTTCTGAGATTTCGAAACAGAGGCAGCTGGGTAGATTTATTTTTTTTAGCCCACGCAGACTATATTTTCAAAATATTCTGCTTCTTTGTTTCTCTTGTTCGTTTTTAATTCTTGAAAATCATTTTTTGGTAAAATTCAAGGAAAAAAAAACGTATGGTCCGTTTGTCCAAAGTAATTCATTTTGAGAAGTAAAACAAGCATTTCATCTGAAGAATTGCTGAACTGTATCGTAGCTGAAAAAAGTTCATTCAAATCATAACAAAAACTCAAATATTCTTTCACATTACTGAAACCGCCCGCCGTCCTTTTATAATTTTAACTTTGTAAAAGCCACCTTGAAATCAACTGACTGACAATCAATCAAATCAATGACTAAAAATCATCGCAGAAGAGAAACCATACTGAATGGCGACTAGTCACTCCGTTGACACAATAAATTCACCATAAATTCAATCTTACAAATTGATCAAATCTCATCATCGGCTTGGTGTATATGTTTTTATTCTAAATATTACACAAATTGACTAATTCCTCTACAAATCCTAACTGGAGTCTGGAGATGACTTTAAGTTTAAAATTTCAACAAAATAAACGTGTAGAAAATTCTTGTTAGGGTTAACAAAACGACCTTGTTTTGGGTGCTCAAAGATGAATAATTATCGATGACCCACTGACCATCACAATTAAAATTACGTCAGAAATGAACCAATCAGGGCCCTCGGTCCAATGATCACAGAATTTAAAATTTGGTAATACAAAAGCCTTTTGGCTTCGTGAAATTTTGTGTAATTTTAAAATGCCCAATCGATAGTGAGATACTGGCTTAAAAATTAACCTCTGAGGGAGTAGAAATCCATTGGCACAAAAGCAACAAAAAGTTATTCGCCCCAAGCGTTAATTTTAACTTTATCAATCTGACCTCTTATGTTTTATAAAGTAGAACTGAGAAGCTAAAAATAATCTGTTAGAGACATTTTAACACACCCACTCGCTTGTACTATGTTTTGAAAAGAAAATCTCTCATGTCAGAATTTAAGAAACTTATAGTTTTTAAAGAGAAAGTTTTTCATGAAATTAAAACTTGTGTCTGCTAGTTTAAAACTAGAAAGTTCAATAACTTTTCAAATTTTAAGTTCAGTTGCGGTGAGACGTTAGACGTTTTTCCAAAAAGTTCATTTCCCTAAAAATAGCTACCTTAAGGGTACTAATTTTCGCGCGTACTAATTTTCGCGCAATTTCGCGCAGAGGCCCAAAAATGCGCGAAATTTAATACCGAA
>JAUJPO010107217.1:0-22492 GCA_032270745.1 Tiaropsis multicirrata | reverse complement strand
CACGTGGATATAAATTGGCAATTGCGAAAAGCACGTGCGCCTCTGGAAGAGCGGTTTAAGAGGGATTTATATTTTTTATTGTTTATTGTGGATTTTCCCTGGATTTCCATTGTTAATTCTTTTGTCTTCTGAGTCTTGCCATTTCAATGAAAACATTACGTATTTCAGAATAATTGTTTTTGCGAATATTTGCTAGGCCATAGGGTACGCCATATGGTAGGTCATATGGCTGAGCTATAGAGGTAGGCCAGGTTTTCAAATAACCCGTCATTTTCCTTCAAAAATACATATAAGTGATATCTCATCCGACATTCAGCCTGAGATTGGAGACTGACAATCACAAAATATTTTTTGTAATTTATTTTCCTCAAAAGTCAGTGAAAATTCTAATCATTGCCGTTATACGGCAAAAAAACTCAAATTTGAATTGAGTTTTAATTTTAAAATTCAATATTAAATGTCAAAAAGATGTAAATAGTGAACAAAATTGTTGTTTGAACAATAAGAATGAAAGGGATGTGCATTTAATAATATTTCTTTCTTTTGATTTTGAAACGTTACTTTATCACTTTTTTTCTTTTGTTCTTGAAGTGTTACTTACTTTGCATTGTTATTATATTGTTTTATTATATCTAAATGATCGCATTGTATATAATGAAAAAGAAAAGTGCTTAATTTTGTTGCGTTTTAGTCCTTGAAAATAAACCCTACATAAGGTGTACAGGGGAGTCCTCAAAAAATTTGGTGGGCAACAGCCACCCATGGCAATAAAACATTTGGCCTTCAGCCAAAACTCAATTTCCTATCTGAAAAACAGCCGGTGACTAAAGTGCTTGGAATTTTGCCTGAAAGTATAGATAGGAACACATGAGGGATAGTTACCTTTAAAGATATAGGACAAAGCTGGTGGATATTTTCAATCAAAAGTATAATTTTAAGATCTTATCAGTTATCAGTTTAAATTAAAGAACACATAATAAAGGTTTATGTTATTGAAAAAAGTATGAAAAAGATTTCTACAAAATTAGAAAATTGGTATGCGAATTCGGGTAAGACCTACTTTTACTGTTTAAATACTTTTGTATTGTCAAGTCAAGTTCATTGCACTGAGAGTAATTTTTGCACTTTTTTAAGATAGGAACACGCCCAAAAGTGATAGCTTTCCTTAAAAAATACAATAAAAATTAAAGATTACTCCTTCAAGATTAAAAAAGTTGAGTTATTTTCCTTCAAAAATACATGACAAAGATGTAAAAGAAGCATAACTAGGAGTAGAAAAAAGATAGCAGTTATTAATTCCTTCAAAGACAAAGACAAAGAGAGTCTCATAAAAATAGAGTTAATGGAAAATACAGGTCAGTAATCAGTTGTTTTCAAAGGGATAGAGATGTTTTTTCCTTCCAAAATACACAATAAAAGATCCAAAATGAGCTCTGAAAATAAAAGTTACATACCTTCCAAGGTGGTCCAGTACTTTACAAGAATTGTTACATCTCTCTTTTGCTGCCTTTTTGAAAACCTCCACCAAATCAGATGTTACAATAGATGTTAAATAAAAACCATGAGCTCTAAGTTTGCAATGGCTTGTACAATCCATCTGATAATCTGGTAATTCTTTTTATTATTACGGTTAATCTTTTACTGAAAATAGAAATAAAAATATTTTAGGAACCTTGATGAGTAAGTATTCAAATAATTTTATTTCAGAGGTTCATGTTATTTCCAGTTATTTCACTAAACTATTGCTAAAAAGATGAAAAAAACACCTTTAAATACAATAAAAAGGAGAGCCAGGTCACTTTTATATTCCTTCACAAAATCATATCAATATTAGTAGCAGATAAAACCGAAAAAGCAGCCTTTTTAGTCTCTTTCAGATGCTCCCCTGAATTCTAAAATAGGACCTTTTAGAGTCTTCCTAAATTGCAACTTTTCGAGACTTTCTGTTAAGAATTTTAAGGGCTAAGTGAACGAAGACTATATTAATCAAGATTAAAGAAGTCATTTAAAATACAACATTTATCAAAAAATTCCAAATCATTTACATACAAATATTTAAGATAATTAAAACAATAAAATTACGAATATAAAAAATTCAATACAATAAAAACTACAAATTCGGTAAGAAAATATGCATTCAAAGAATAATTGAGGTGTTGAAAACTGATTATTAGAATATCCCAATTCCATGATCGATGTCAAGGAGGACTATAACAGCAACAAATGTTACAAAAATTGTTAAACATAGGTAAAACTTAAGATCGCTCTATTATTGTTATAAAATAAAAAGAAAAGAAAAATTGAACTGAAAAAATCAATTATCTATATATTAATAGCCGTATTCTGAAATCTGTCCGTCTGTGTGTAACACTAGACGGGATGCTTTTTAGCCTTCATGTCGCACGTTTTTACTAAACTGCTAATTTTTGGAACTTTTTCCTTTAAAGATGTCAACGTACTGCAAATTCTTTCTGGTCTACTTTTTTAAAACGGACGAAAAGAACACTTTGCAATGTTCTGACGTCAATTATTGTTCGAATTCTTTTCTAAAAACAGCACAAGAGAATACCTTGCTATGTTCTGACGTCAATTGCTGCTTAAAAAGGGAAAGTCAATTCCTCTTCTAATTGATGCGGAGAAATCTCTTGCGTTAATTTTGATTCAGGCACTAATTCAAATATCGGACACGCTGAAAAAAAATAGATATTGAAACAAGCTTCCCAACGAACCCAAATTTGATGTATTTAGCAAAAATTTTAAGGTTAAAGGCCATCGAAAAATGGAAATCTTGCCCTTTTTAACACTGTTGCAGGGTTGGGTTGGAGTTGAAAGTTGGTTGACCCAACATATAATTTTACAGGGAAGAAAATGGGATGCATACATGGCGTTCTAGATTTAGAACGCCATGGATGCATAGCAGCATCCAAAAATGAGGTTACAAATTAAGTACTCTTTGAGGCAATTTGACCCAGTGACCCTCTATATAGATAAAAAACAATTTGTAAACACTTTTATGGTAACTTGATGATCTTAAAGAGAGTGAAGTGAAGTTGTTGTAGCGACATTGAGGCCCGTAGGGCCTCTACTCTATGTCCCGCCAGCGGCATGCAACACTGGCTTGCCAGCTAGTAATTATAAATGTGATTAATATATACTATTAGAATACTTTTATTATTAATACAAATTCTTTAGGAATAATAGAAAATTTACGTATAAACAGGTTAGAAAAGTGTGGAAAGAAAACACAAAATGCAGACTCTAATTACACAAAATCTCTCCACTTTATAACTAAATAAAACTTATGGTATTGTTTTCAAAAAGTGAATAGATTTTCTTCCTAGTGACTTAACAAACACAAAATATCTGACAAGAGTGAAAAGGTGATGTAAATATGTCAAAGTTCAAGAAAAATGTTGGTTTTAATAATACTGATAACAAAACTTAAGCTAACCTCAAAGTACACTTGCATTTTTTATTATTTCTAAGAGCTTGAGTTTAACTAATATTATAATATTAACAGTCACAAAAATACTAAAATTATGCTTGATTGTAGAAAATAATTCAGTTATTAAAAATATTTGTTACACAAAACAAAGTTTTTCTCACTTTCCGGTGTCTTTCAAACTTCTTTCTACAATCCAGTTTAGTACAACTTTTGATAGGGTAACAGCAGCAGATTTGCACTCCTGCAAATTTAAAAGCAAAGTGAACATTTTCTCAAGCGTTAGATTTGGGATTTCCTGATGGAGATACTCTAACATGCACTCAGCAGGGTGTTTTCTTGATACCAAAGAAAAGGAACTATCCATGTTTTCCTCAGATATTTCAAATGGAATACAAAATTGCAATGGAGCATTAGGGTCACCAATAGATTCTATCCCAAGGTAGAAATGAATCTTTTTCTTTTGGTCTGTAGTTAGATCCCTAACTTCATTGTTTCCAAATGTTTTTAAATATTCTGAAAGGTCTCCACGATTCAAATCAGATATCCTTTGAATGAACTGTGTTGCAGTGATACTTGGATATTTCCGTAAAATTGTTTCCAGTAGAATTTTTCCTTTGTCTTGTTGGAAAGATTTTAGGATAAGTTCAACGTCATATTTAGGTTGTACTTTGATTTCCTCCAACAAGCGTTTGCAATGTTCTTCTTTTAGGACATTTCTCAGTTGTGTCTTATCCCTAGTTTTTAATTCGCCAATAGTCCTTGGTGATTTTGTGTAATCTGATGAGAAAAAAGTTGTGGTAAAAAAACTAAAATTTCTCAATTTTTAACAAAAGAGCACATCTTCATAATTATTAGAACCGCTAACTATGTTATATGGAGTGTTCCTGAAAGTTTTCAAATTTTGTCAGGTTTTTGACAATATTGCTATGAAAAAAGGGAGGTAAAATCACTATAGAATTGATAAACACAAATAAACAATTGATAAATCTTGCTTGACTTTCATGAATACTTTAACCTTTTAAAATGGTTGGTCTTTTTTAATCAATTTCCCAGAATTTCAGATTCCTTATTAAAAGGCAATATGATAGCTTAATATATAAGCTTTCCAAAAACATTATATAAAAGCAAAGTAGATCAAAATTTCCAGAAATAGGCTAGAGTGGAAAAAGAAATTAGCTGTGAAAATGTTGAAGACTACTGACATGCAATCAACATATTGGAGACATGTAACAAAGTACAAACAATGACTTACCTGCAATTCTGAATACCATACGATAATTTTCCAGATTTTCAAAGGTAGCATTATCATCAAGTAACTTTTTCTTAGCATCATTCCAAATGCGATAAAAGCTGTCCTTGTTTAACCATTCCAACAGTTGCTTCATTTGTTTGTCATTCCCATACTTGTAAAGAAGATAGATAAAATTCTCTTTGGAACACCAAGTGACAGAACTTTTCCCTCTTTGTTGCTTCGAAATTGAAACATTCAATTGGTTGAAAACACATTCCAATTTTGCGTCGTTTCTAGACAGGATAGCATGAACCAAAGGCGTCTCGGATTTAGATTGACAGGGTTGATTGTGCACTATACCACAAGTCGATTCACAACTGATTAAGTGTTTTGCTTCACAGTATTCGAGGATAAGTTTCAAGAATGTTTCGTCGACATTTTCGTTATCAAGGGCATAAATTATGGGTGTTTTATTATGGCGACATGGTTTTTGCAATGATTTTACCACATCCTTCTTAGGACATTTCTTGATGAAATCATTAAAGTGATGGCTGTCAAAAGTATCTTTACAGTTGTGCATACAAAAGTAGTGAAGGTAATTCAAGCCCCCCTCATCTATTGCATCCAAGTTAATGTGTCCACTTATCTTTTGAAGCAAAACATCATTTTTATTTTCAATAGCATAGTGTATTGGTGTTTTCCTTTTAAGTTTACAACCATTATTAAAATCAAATCGATCAATAAATTCAGTGTTATGAATGTTCTCCAAAATCTCTAAAAAGCATTCAGTCAAATCTGCGTTTTCTGCAACATAATGTAGTGGAAGTTTTTCATCTATATCTCTATGAGTGAGATGCTTTTGCAGACAACCTTGGTGATGTGTTTGTTGTATTATAAATTTTAACACATCATTTCTAGATTTTGCTTCCATCATAGGATAGGCTTGAGCTGCAGCATGAATAATGGTTTGTGAAGATTCCGAACTAATGATATCTTCAAAATTGGGCACTTTTTCTTTCGTCATTTGAATGCTTCTCAAGCAGCCCTTATTGATGGTGCCAAAAACTTCTTTATCCAAACTGACCTCTGAAAGAAGAAAGAACATTGAAATACAGTTTTGGTAGAAACACACATTTGTGTTTAAAATAAAAGAGAAATGAAAAGTTTTTCCAGCAAGTATCTACCCTTATAAAAACATCTTATTAAAGTTTTGTCTCTTTTAAAACACTTTATAGCTTCTTTACGTTCCCTTGACAAGATTGTAAATTTTGTAATTAAACTTGATCATATAATTTTAGCTAAACAGAAAAATACTGACGGTTTCTTCAAACTAATAGTTTAAGGACCTTATTTTTATGTCAATCATCAGCGAATGAACCATTAAAAAAAATCTACACTTTACAGGCTTTATTTCCATTTTGACGCAACTGTAATTGTATAGTGTAGACTTTTTTTTAAATAATTCATAATTGTCAATGATTTGCTTAGCAATATTGTGATGGAATGGAACTATTAATTCGAAAGAGCTATAGTTGTTTTTTTCTGTTTCACTAACTCTATTCACACAAATATTGAGCTACATTGAAAAAGAAGATTGTCTTCATCATTTACATACTTTTGGTCTGCAGAAGATGAAGAATGTCATCTGAACGTCTTCTGTCTTTGGCGTAAAAAGATGGCACATTTCCACATTTATCTCTTACACTAATGAGGAATTGACGCTTATCATTAGTATTTTGAGCACTTTGATCGATTATCATCTCCACAATTTTTTTATTACAATAGGGTTGACAACAGTAGTAATGTAAGATATTTTTTCCTTCATTATCTTGGAGCCATAGGTCAAAGACATTTTTCTGCAACAGATATTCCATGACATTATTATCTTTAACGCGGAAAATGGCAGTTTTACCACTAACATCTCTTGCATTAAAGTTGATCTTTTTAACATGATTTTCAACAAAATATTTAATGACTTGTAGATTATCTTTGTCACATTCTGCACAAACATAGTGTAGTGGTGTTTTCTTTGAATCAATAAGAAAATTATCCCTAAACAAATCAGCATCCATTTCTTGATTTTGTAAAATGTTCTGAAGTAGTTTGGCATAATTATCTTTGTGCTTCTTGATCTTCAAGTCCTCACAGAGGCAAAGAAACAAATCTTTGTTTATTTCTGTCATACTCAGTAAAAGTTCCATTGATTGTTCAAGAGACTTATTCTTTACTGCAATAAGTAGTGGAATAGCATCATTGCTATCTGCTTTGTTTAAGATAGTTTTTGAACTGACCTGGTTCTTTTGACACAAATCTTCCAACTTTTTCAACAATATTCTCATTATGGAAGGGTTTTTGCAATTCTTGGCAAAAGAGTGAACTAAGGTAGAAGAACCGTCATGAAAATCCTCTAGTTTCAACTTTTTGATTATATTATTTTTTATAGTTGTCGCATAACTATTCGATAGAATCAAATAATCTAGGGCTGATTTTTTATCAACATCTTTTTTATTCAAATCTCCCTCATCCCCTTGGCATAGAATTTTAAAAATATTGTTGTATGTGCTGTTGGGTTTCTTCTTTGAGAGATACATTTTATAGGCACAGTGAAGCAAAGGAGTTCTTTGGTTTGAATCCTTGATATTTTTATTAAAGTCATTTGTCAAAAGCCAATCAATTACTGATTTGTTAGCAGAGTTGAGAGCCAAATGATACAATAATCTTCCCTGGCAGTTTTCTTTTTTTATGAATTTTCCATGTTCAGAATTGCAGTCTATCAGGAGCTCAAGCACTTTTAAGTTTCGCTGTGTATTTGCTTGTGAGTCAGTTTCAGAGGATTCTGATGATTGGAAGCAATCGTTGAAAACGTGATAAAACTCTAAAAAAATAATAAAGAATTAAAAAAAATAATAAAGAATTTTGTAGGTACCAAGCTTCAGTATTTTACAAACAGAATCCGATCAAGAAATAGGTACGATAAATAATCTACCTACGCAGGGGAAAAATTTTTTTTGTTAATGTACCCATTTATTCTTTTTAGTGACAATCATGGTACTGTTATACTTTGGAATCAAATATGACATGAGGTAGCTCATTATGTCCCAGTTGTACATGAATCATAGTTAGTAATGAATACAAAACTTAGAACGTTACTCACATAAAAGCTTATAAATACCTTCACTGAATTCTTTAAAATTTAAATCCAAAACAATCTTCTTGACTGTGGTCGATTCCAATCCTCTTGATAAAACCAAATAGTAGAGGGCTGATTTGTTTGAATGATCCTTATGCCATAAAGAAGAGTTGTTTTTTAGCATTTTTTCAAATATTTTGTAGTATATGTCAACTATAGCCATGCTGGATTCCTCAGAGTTGTGAAATATTTTTTGAGAACAGTAGAGTAAAGGAGTTCTTCCCTCAGAATTCTCTAAATTATTGTTGAATTTGTTTATTGCCAACCAGTCAATCACTTTATAGATGAAAGTTTCATTCTCTGTATTAGCCAGATCAATGACATGATGGTACCAAGATTGATCGCAATAATTTTGTTCCTTGTAGTCGATGTTAAGACAATCCTTTATCAGCTCAACATAATCATTAAACTTAGAGAACAGCTGAGTAGTGGGATTATTGTTACAACATCTCTCAAAAAGGTTGTAAAACTCTGAAAAAAATAGGTAAAAAACAAACAACTTTAAAAATAAAGAATTATTTTTGGGCTGTTTTACGAAGTTAGAAAGAAAATGTGATGAAAAATTATTTTAATCTGCAGTGCAAAAATCTGTCCTCCCCTGGCTTCAGGGGGGGGCTGGTTTTTGAAGCTGTGAAAAAGAATGACACTATGTGCTACTTTCAACTTTCAAAAAAATCAAATTTGTAAAACAACCAAATTAAACTTACCATCTTCACTGACAACATCATCCTATAAAGAAAAAATAATTTTATTTCAATAGTACAAAAATGTTTGGTAAGGAGAATCAACATTGCTAGAGTGATTTAAAATTTAAATACATATTATAGACAAATTTAATTTATTGTTCTACAGGCAGATTGTCAGTCTTTAATGGGTCGGTAAAATTGGTAAAATAAAAATATTATTATTCATATTTCAGAGTCGTACGCACAGAAAAAAATTACTTGAGACACAGCTTTTCTAATTACGCAATTTTTAAACTGAATTTTTTTATAGAAGTTGACATGACTGTCGGAGTGTCAGAGAGAGTGAAGGTAGCTTGTTTTTTTCTCCCACAGAACACTTCGAGAATCTCTGGGGAATTCCTGGGGTTGTCCAGAGTCGTTCAACTTTTACATACATTTACAGTACTCCCCACTCCCATCCCTACATGTTTTTGTTAACAATATATACTTACTTTTCTTTCATGTTGACTCAAAACCAGGTCAACCTTGCCTGTTTAAGTATTCTCAAATCAAACTTAAAGAGATGTGCAGATGCAGAGCTAAAGGATTTCTGTAACTTGTTATGTAATCAGTGCGCAGTGCCCAATGGTTTCAGAGAATTATAGAAACATGGACAGGATTATTAAACCTTCACAATGGACTTCTGGACCACCCGGTACAGCCGCTTGTGGTTAGGAAAAGAAAGGAACCTCCCCCTCCCTCCACCCTCCCCCTGTTGTGTATGCCATTTTTTGCGTATATACTGTCAACGGGTGATACATTGCATTATTCTACCATACTTTTCACTGTGTATTTTACCGAGATGTACTTTATGCACATTTTAAAAACAAAAGAGCGTGAGAACATTATTATAACTAACTTCACTTTTGGCTTTGGATCTCTCAAGGGGATAAATGACAAAGAAACAAGAAACACTCTTACTTGCGTTCATGAAGTTTTGAATTGTCTTTTGAATTTCTTTCCTAAGTAAATTATGATCTACAGATTTTTGCTATGTTTTGTAAATTCATTTACACGGTTCAATCTTTAGACAGATGATTCAATCTAATGACCAGAATTTTATAGGGAAAACAAAGGAAATAAGACAAGTGAAAAGTATGGCAGAGTAATGCAATGTATCACCCGTTGACGGTATATCCCAAAACTTAATTTAATAAAGTTATAACAGCTTAAAGGTGCTGAATTTAGGTGATTTTAAATCCCATAAAACCCCTAAAAATCTAAAAAATGAAAAACTTGTCAACATAAAAAACCATCTACAGCTACATCTAAGCTCTTCAAAAACGACATAGAAGACTTTTTAGTGGATATACCTGATTTTTTCAACCTAACTCGAGAAAAATGGGGTCAAAAATCTCAAAAATATTAACATTTTTGAGCAAGTAGGATGTCATATGAGTGTCTTTGAACCATCATAACTCTTTTTGACTAAATCTTCAGGTATCGGTACTGATGTGATTTAAGATCTACATTAAAAAATGCGTCAATTGGTATATAGATCATTGGTATTTACAGACATCATTTTTTCACTCTTGCTTGTGACGTCATCAATTGTTAAAATTCTCTCGGACGCGTCCGGTAAAGGTTTTTTCAAACGCTGAGTAACATTTTCAGGTTAAGGGAGGTTTACTGAGTTCAAAACCATTTAGCTATAATTGTCCCCTATTTTTGCACTGTTTCACTGTTATACTTCAGTCAACTAGATAAAAAATGTATCATTTTTAATGCCTTGAAAACGCAATTACCAAAAAAAACTCTACAGAGTGAGATTCATGACGTATAAACAAGCGTTAAACTAATTTTTGTTAACAATGGTTAAGAATTTACAAAAACGCTTATTATACTGGCGCTCTCAAATGAGTAGCATATCACATAATTTGTAACTCACAAACAAAAATTTGCTACAAAACTATACTCGCGGGAATCCATGTGATGTTATCATGGTAATTTATCTAAAACAATAGAACCATAGAATCACACACAATCGCAAAGTTAATTACAACATAAGTAAATTGCACTTCATCTTAGAAGTGAAAATGTATCTTATCATCTTATTAGTGATTTCTGAAGAACCGCAAGCTGGAATATTTCACATCGTTAGTGAAAGAATTGCAACTAAACTTTTGGGTACATTGTTTAAAAGCTGCGCTAATGATTTTGAATGATTTTGTAATAATCGAGTAAAAAATCTAGCGTTTTGAGCAGCATTTAATCATTGACGTTCTCTATTGAAATGTTTTTGATCTAGTTGACCCGACCTAGTCTGCACTCCACCATAAAGGCTAATTATTAGAAAGTTAATTATCTCATATTATTAATCTGGTTGGGAATTTTTAAACCTAAATTAAAAAGTTGTTTACCTAAACTATCCAGTCATGAAGAAATAATTATCGAATACAATTGGGTGCAGTCGAACACAATCGAACAGAAATTATTTTTGATTTTCGAACAATCGAAATTTACCGAAAATTTGGTGTTTGATTGATTTCAATTGTTTCGACAATCGAAAATTTCGACTTACATCGTCTGATTATTCTTTGGAATAAATAATATGAATGAGCAAGAGACAAAAGTTTGTTCACCTCAGAAGAAAATGTCATAGATAATTTTTTTCTTGCGTGTAATTGTACCCCATACAAATGTTCGGTGATATAAACATTAATTTTCATCCCCAGACATTTACCCCGGACTGTCCGAGGATTCTTTATGCAATGGTTAGGCACTAGTATGGATTTGGTGTAAATCCATGCCAAAGATTTTTTTTAAAGATTGAATTGTACACCAATGAAAACACTCAAAGGGAACGCCTACCATAAACGGGTATATTTTACCAAATAGATAAAGAACTCATAAAAAAAAGGAAGAGCCGTTTTTTTAATAGGGGGGACAAAATTATGGATATAGGGCCATCTCTACGGTATAATTTATTTTTTAAAACCTGGATTTGTTTTTAAAGAATCATGGATAATAATTGAGCTGTTGGAGCTGCTTGATTTTGAATAACCCTGTAACAACTATCAGGTGCTGTTACATACCAAGGTTGAGCATCCGGCACAAGCACCAAACTGTTGGGTGCACCAGCAGCGTCATGCTGTGATACATTAAATTTTTTACCACTATGATGGGAAAAAAGTCGCAAAGTTGTTATTGCATTTTTGTAGATGGTCCTTCTGTATATTATCAAATTCCAGGCTATTTTGAGCTTTTCACTTCCTATAGAGCAGGGGTGGGTGACTAGGAACAGACCAAAAATACTCATTCAAGCATGAATCCAATTAATCAAATATTAATTGAATTTATGTAGATAGAATCAATTGGACTTTAATCAAATTAATACTCAAAATCATTTGATTGCTTTTGATCATACTCGAATGATTCAATTGAAAGTTCTCTTCATTTTCAAAAAGTTAGAGTAGTTACAACAATGTTATTTTTCTGTTGTTATATTTCTAGATTATTTAGCATCACTGTCAAGTGCAAAGATTGATGTCAAACAGAAGTTGATAATTTACAAGAAACTTAACAAAGATCCACATCATTCATCTGCAAAACAGCAACACCTTTTGAATTCATTATGCTTATGTATGGAACAATGTAACAAGAAGTAAGTAAATAAGGATGCTAAGAAGCTGGCAAATTTAAAATGACGTTGTAACATAAATATAAAAAAATCACTCCTAATACTATAAAATTTTAGGTATAAAATAATAAGAAACAATAGAAAGAAAAAATTCAACATGGGCTAATGCAGGAGGGTGATGCCCTTGCATTCAGTTGCAACACCAAAGATTGTGAAGTTTCGTCTTTTGTAATTTTCTTTTTCTATTTCTTTTAAAGGTTGATATCTGATAACATTGAAATTTTAAATGAGTTTTTGGCACTCTTGTTAGAAAAATTGAAAGATTTGAGCACATTAAACAAGAAAATTCATTTAAATGGTAGCATCTATGACGTAAGTTAACGTTTTATTTTTGCAAATACTAAAATTGTAACTGTTTCTATCAAAGGATTTTCACCCATTAATCTTAATGAATGATATTTCTAAATTTTATTCAAATTTATCTTTTATTTTTATATGTTTTTAAGCATATATTTCAGTTTCCTTTTGAATCTTTATGTAATATTTTGTAATATGATCTATTTTGTTTTATTTGCAGGTATTCAGCAATCTGTTGAAATGCAAATCAACAAATTTCCACATTTTATTTAACATTTTTGACAAACTGCTTCTCATCCCAGAATGGAAGAAAATGCTTTATTCGAAACCTCTTGTTCTGGTTAGTAATGTTCATGCTGTATTATGTTTTCTTTATACAAAAGAAAGTCATGTGTGTTTATCTTTAATGCATTATTTTTCTTTGCAAAAGTTTGGTTATACTAAAAATTTACATCAGATGGGAAACAATGTATTTGAAACTTTTTTATCAAGTTATATTTTTCTTTTCAGACAGAACTTTTATGCGAGACATGTGAATTGATTATCAGTGGTGAAATGCCTGTAACAAAAAATTCTCCAATCAAGAATGTAGTGCATCAAATCATTTTGATGTATAGCAATCAGAAAAAATCTCAGTTCAACATCAAAAAGGTACTGCAATTCATTTACTTTGTGTTTCCATTTCAAATTCTTTTCTTTCAGTAACCACCTTTCTAGCTCCGTGCATTGCCTCTAAAGACCTTCATAATGACTTCATTTTCAGGACCTTTTGAGATTTTTATTAAGAGGTTATTAAGGTAATACAATCGATTTTCCAAAATCTTTTAACGACCTTGTGTATGTGCCTCTAATAACGTTCATGAAATCATCATGCAGGGCTGCAAATAAATATTTTTAGGCTCTCGGACATCGCGTCTAAGGGACTAGCCTTTGCAGGACCTTAACCCAAAGAAACAAGATTTTCAGTCGGTCAAATGGCTTTTCCAGTCGGACATTGACTGATGACCGACGCTTATTTGCAGCCCTGTTATGTGAAGTGATGACCTAATTTTGGGACCTTTTGTTATTTTTATCAAGAGGATATTAAAATAATAAGATTAACTCAAACTCTCTGACAACATTTTCATTCACTTTCTAGATTTTCCAGAATTTTTGTGAAAAACTTTTGGCACTCATCTTATGCACAAGATCTATCTTTCAAATAACAACGGAGTACAACATAGTATCAGATATTGATCAGTTATTAGCTATTGTTGTTGGTCATAGGTATGAGAACCATTCATTGTACTTGAAATGTTCACTGTTTGGTCCTTTTTAAATTTTAACGTGTGATATGCAATAACTTTGATAAATAATGGTACATCAACCCCTACAACTCACCTTTGCCTTTCCCAATAAGGGCCAATAAAATAAGGACAAATTCAATTTTAAAGTTTTGAAGTTTCAAGTGGGTAATTAAAATTGTTATATTTGTATGTCAAATTTAAATTTTGTTAAAAGAATATATTTATAGGAAATATGTATCAACAATTGTTTAGATGGTACCAGGTTGGATTAGCTTTTAGTTCTGAATTGCAATGTTTCCAAGTAACAAAAACTTTTTCATGACATTCATCTAATCAGGGATCACGTAGCCAATTTGAAATTGATGCTTCAACCAGTATCAGAAGAAACTCCAGTGAAGAAAGCCAAATATCAAGTCTATTTCAAACAGCTGTTTGAGGTGCTCAAAAAAGGTCTCTTGTCTCAGGTTAGCTATCTTTACGCTATAATTATTTGTTTTCCAATTTATCATTAAATGTATCTGAAAGTCAAAGCTGAAAAATTCTCGAACTATCCGGCTGTTATTGAAATTATTTAAAACACTTTTTTTGTAATTAGCATTAATATTGTTATCTTTATCTTTTTTTTAGAGAAAGGACTTTGTAACAAGAGGAACGCCAGCTCTTTTCAAAGCAATTGTTATTGGTTCAAGGTAAAATTCATTAAGCCACGACTGGTTTATTTTGATTTCTTTTCGAATCACAGACAGTATTGTGCCCTATTTCCAGAATTCCTAAATGAAACAAGACTATTTCGGGAAAAAATATTTTATTCATTAGTTTATATGGGTCTGTCTCTCTTGAATTTCTTCTGAAATTCTTTTAGCATTGAATTTTACTTTAAACACCATATATTCCTTTCCTCTATAGGTCTTCCAACACATGTCAACTAACAAACCACGAAGAGCTACAAGTTCTTTTCAAGATGTTAGACCTTATGCATCCTATAGATGTATCAAATGAAGCTACTGTCGACCAAATCTATGATAGCTTCATAACAGTTCAAGAATTGGATATATATCAGGTAAGGAGTGCTATGAATTGCTAAAACTTGTCATTAATATGTACAAAGGATTAGTGACAGATTGTCTAGCAAGAAGATCTGTTGCCCATTTATGCTTTCGCGTGGCAATAACCTACGTAGATGCAAACACTATTTTTAAATCTGGTATATGTTTTGAATAAATTATAATTTAAATCTGATGTGGGTAGTACAGTGGCGAAGACAGGGATGACGCAAAATATGTGTTGGAGAGCATATTTTTTTTAAATGCATCAATTATCTATGCACACTATCAATAGTTAATGACTATGTCGTAAAAGTTTGCACTTACACAAAAATTTTGCGCCATCCCTGGCTACGGTGCTGTAGTAATTAAGCTGATGTCATTGATTGTAATCAGTCAGTACCACCAGTAGGTGAAACGAAAAACGAATTCGAAGATCTTGTGACGGTTCCTTTCTTTTTTAAGAGAATAGATGACAAAGAAAGTCAACATCACAAACAAATGACCAATTTGATGAAAATGATAGAAAGTGGTTATAAAAATAGGTCAGTATATTTGTATGGAATTTATCATTGTGGAAGTTAAAGAACATCATCAGTCTATTGCTATTAGTATGAATTTTTCCAAAAAACAAAAAATCTATATATTAATGTGTTCTATTTACAACCACCGGATGCAACGTGTACAAGAAATTCTGAACCCTGTTTTACTTTTTGTTTTTGGAAGGAATAAATCCCGAATACAGAAGCTCAATATTCTATGTTTGCATCTTTGGAATATTGTTCACCTCGTTATTTTTAACTCTGTATTATATAACACAATTAATGTTACTGGATTTCTTTCGTGTTCTCTTGTTCTCTAGTAAAAGTGATGTCAAAATGAAGATGTTGTTGATATTCAAGAAAATGTTGCTAATCGACTATGGCATTGTTGAACCGTTTCTTGTTAATCTGTGGAAGTATTGTCTGGTTGAAGTATGTATTATATCGAATTGATAGTTACTGGAATTTTTTGGTTTGTTTGTGGTTCGAAAACTGATTTAAACTTACCAGTGTTTCATAAAAGGAGAACAATTTTGAAGTGAAATTTAATTATAGTAACTTTTTTAAAAAGGTTAAGTTAAATTTAGAGCTATCATACTTTGAAGTATATCAAATATGATACCCCAAATTTAAATTTAATCTTTCCTCTTTCCATAGAATTCTCTCATACATTAATGACAAAAAACTTCAGACGATTTTAATTTGGACATTAAATTTCCGGAGGAAAAAGTTCGGACGGTTTTTAGTGAATTCCGAATTCAAATCGTCCGAACTTTTTTGTCATTAATGTATCAGTCTTTATGCACCGTTTCTCTAACATTTATATACTCTTAATTTTGACTGAAAAGAGAAGTTTTTAGTCATAATCGAATTCGTTTTCAGATTCCTTGTACTTTTTCAAGCTCGGAAATTTTCGGACGGTATAACCTTTTTGACATTAATGTAATTTCACTTGAAACTTTTTCATTCAGGCGAATTGGAAAGTTTTTCAAACATGTTTTTCAAGCTGTTTTAGAATGGATAAAATCTTTGGAGGTAGTTTCATTCAATTTGTTTTTATTCCACACCACAGATGGATGAAGATACAGTACGTTCTGAACAAAAGTCATTGTTAGAAGCACTCTTGGAAAATTTTGCACAGTTAAGAAAGGTAAATGCCTGTTCTTAGGATGTCAATGGTTTCGCGTCCGCAAGAGTTTAACATCAACAATATAAAATAATCTTTTTTTGAATATTTGTTTCATTTGAAGCAGCAAATCTTTTAGTACCTCAGATATTATTTGTATTTTCATTCATATAGATGGAGATTTTGCTGGAAGCCTTTCCACTAGATGTAGAGGACGTTTCTTGCAGCTTTCATCATCATTTCATTGAAAGGTATGAATTATGTCATTAATGAACCTCTTATTGCAACGATGTCAGCATTTGGGAGGTTGTTACCTACCTTAGTATATAAAAGTGTGAAGCTAATTAGACACCTGTAACCCTGTGCTTGCGAAACTAAAAAGCCATGGTATATTGACAGTGATACTCAAACAGTACGGGATAGAACCTGACGTTCTCGCATGTGTTGAACCTATAAGTATCATCACCATCCCACATACAATGTCTGGCATATCTTCACATACTCACGTACCCAATTTCCCTCACATGATATGGGTCCGAGCGAAAGTACATTCACGTACCAACCAAGCGAATCGCCGAGTGGAAATCTATCTCGGTAAATCTATCTCCTGCACGGAAGGCGACGACGATTATTTTGTGAAATTATATATTTTTTAATTGTAGGTACTCAGAGGAAATATCACAGCTCCAAACATCGCAAGTTATTCGTTTGCTGAAGATCTTTCAAACTAAAATGGAATCAATTCAGGGAGGTATGTTTTAGGTGAATTTTCAGCATTCAAATTATCAATAATAACACCATTTTCTCGACGTTTAAAATCTAAATTTGTTTCATATTAGTTAAGAAGAATTGGTACTTCGTTAGGCGTGCGCAAACTTTCGCGAGCAGAAACTGTTTTTGGCCTTTTTCGCAAAAAAGTTTATCCTTTTGAAAATTCTGAATTTGCGGAAGTTTGTGCTCGCGAAAATTCCTTGAAATGTGCGAAAAGTATTTTTTTTTCAAATTTGAAACTTTAAAAGAGTATGTATCTTAATTTAAAACTGAAAAACATCTTTGAAGTCAATTGATTGATATATACTGTTTATCAAATTTGACAAGAATTTGTCACTCCTGAACCATTTTTCTGTTTTTACTATTGTAGTCTGGATTCGTGAAAGTTTATGTCGAAAATTTCGCGATTTTTTTCGGTCTTACGAAAGTTTCTGCTCGTGAAAGTTTGTACGCCTAGGCTTCTTTAGAAATATTGCATTAATTATATATTGGATTTACTTGTCACTTAAAACGTTTTAACCTTCTTGATGTTGTTTGTAACCTTCTTGTTTCCTTCTTTATGTGAAAATCATATTCAAATCACGCCATATGAACACAAGTTAAGACACCTTATTTTGGTGTGTAGCTGATAATCATCTTCTTATTCATTTTTAATAGAAGCAAAATTTCAGAATTTTCACCAAATCAGTTATTTGATGTTTTATCTTGTTGTCACCAACGCTTCTGTGGTACCCGAAAATCTTTTCATGAAGGCTGAATTACAAGAATTCATCGAACTTGTCACGGAAATTGGTCAAGCGTTTGTTGAACTCAGTAAAACGTTCAAATCAGAGGTATGTTGTGTTTTTATACTTTCTTTTTTTAATTATCTAAAGATAATTTTCTTGAAAGTGTTATTTTCAAAATCTTTATTTGCTTTGGAAATTATTTTACCTGCCTCATACAATATTAAAAATCTTTTGAAAACGTTTTCTTTTTAGAGAAGAAATCTTTATCCTAGCCACCGTATTTTCTGTAAACAATTTACTTGTCGTCGATAGATGGATCGTATAGATAAAAACCAGAAATCGCCGGCTCGGTGCATTCGCGACAAACCAGCAGGGCTCCCAGCTGTCCTAAAATTCCTAAAAATGTCCTAAAATTGAGATTTTCACAAGTTTGTCCTAAATTGTCCTTAATTTTTGAAAATGTCCTAAAATCCTATTATTTGAGCTCATTTTTGGTCTGGGAGATATATTGAAAATAAGGTCTTAAAAATATGATCGATAAGTCCTAAACATATATAATGTATGCCCCTAGACAATTAATAATAAAAATGAAGCATATAGATAAAGCAAGTATAAACTAAATTTTGTACAATGTAAATATAATGGGAATATTGAACGACACTGAATTCCCGTGAAAAAAGCAAATTAAACTAATTTAATGAACATAATTAATTCGACTGTTTTTCACAGGTTTGTACTTTAAATCTTTTAAATTTGCGTCAAATTTGAAATTTATGGAAGTCAAATGAGGGCTGCTGACGTTACAACCTGAAGATGATTATTTTTCTATTTTTCCAATAGTTTAACCTTAAAATATATTACTTTAATGGGGGAAATTTTTCGAAAATCCGGAAAGGGGCCATCCGCGAAAATAGATCCCCGCGAAAAATTTGAAAAAATGTCCGATCCGCGAAATTTTGAGATTTTCTATAATTACTTGGCCTTTTTTTGGAAAAAACTTTTCGCAAACGTTATTACGTAAAATTAACGACTTTGCTCATCCGCGAAATTTTATCCCATTAAAGTAACCTTTTCTTTTTTGGGTATTTTTTGGGTAGGATTAGGTCTTATGTCCTGAACTATAAGGAATTATAATTTTAGATAATAGTATAGCTGAGAGTTCTTTTTTCCTTTCAAGGGACCTACTCGTGGCCGCTCGTTTTAGACAAGGCGGAGAAGGCGACGGGCGTTCCTGACAGCTTATTACAGAGTAGTGCTGCTTAAAATTACTCCTATTCCAATTCTATTTGCTAGAGGACAGAATCTAATGTATGTTTAACAGAACAAAGTTTGTTGAATTATTTGCTCATTCGCTGTCCAAATACGAAAGAACTTTTGGCAAATGTTAGCGTTTTTTTACTTTTAAGTTCAAAAGACCGACATTTCCTACTGAGGTATGTCGATACTCGGTACCGATGTTTTACATTCTATCGGAGGGTAATGTGCATTAAGAATGATTGTCAAAATATTTACTTTTCATCCTCACTTTTTTTCTCCTCATAAATTGATCTGTTTACAACGATGAGGTTTGTGGTGCATCTCATCATGTAATTACAATTGTGGTAAGTTGAGCCACCATAATCATCATTTCTATACTCAACTACGATAACTGTTGACCATTCGAAACCAAAAGATGGTATGCCATCAATGATCAAAACGTTTCCTTCTTGAAGAAACTTGTATGGATTCTCTTCTTTTTTAAAATCATTTCGATTACGACAATACATCTTCCATGTCTCCTTCATCTGATTAAAAACGATAAAATCAACTTAAGCGACCACTAAAATTCCATCTTTCGTTCGTTTCCGTGCTTGTTTCATCGCATCATCCAACGAATCAACAAAAACCGGTCTGCATCCACTTGGGAAATTGTTGGAAGGCATGACGATACCTTTTTTGTATTTATAATTTCTCTCTTCAGCAACTGATTTGACTTTTTTAACAATCTCTCGAGTGTTTCGAAAGTTCTGAGTGAGATCAAGAAAAATGAAATCATTTTCCCATTTTTGGAAACTTTCAGAACTCAACTCAGCAGTCCATGGGACAATCCACATGAAATCAACATTTTCCTTTATTTCCTTTATCAAATCTTCATAACCCATGTGAAACTCGTCGAGTAAAATGGCTTTGTAGTCATCATGAACGATCGTTTGAAGTAATTTCTTTATTTCTTCGTTCTATGATATAAAACAAGGATACATTAGGTTTACAAAATCTCTCTTTCTACTATGATTGAATCCGAAAACTATTTAATGTTTTAACGATAAAAAATTAACTTCATTAACTAACAAAAAGCTTGGTTGGTATCCGGGAATGCAATTCAACTTACCGAACTGTTGATCCCCGAGACTGTGATTCCGTGATTCTGTTCCAAGTCTATCTTCATTCGATGGTAAAGCATACTGTGAATTTTTCTGTGAGTTTCCTCTCCCAGCACATACATGACTTTCCCACTGTATTCAGGTTGTTTGTTTAATTGGATGGCTTTCTCTTGCAGCAAGATACTCTTACCCACACCAAATGGCCCGCGAATAATCAGTTTGTTATAGCGAGTATCGTTGCTATTCATTACTGCCATCTGTTGATGGGAATAAAATAAAATGTTGTCACTAGTTGAAACATTGTCGATTGCGTTTTGGATATATTCAACCCAATTTGAACTTGTTATTGGTGCGATGAGGTCCTTCTTGGAAACGTGGATGGAAAAAACTATTATCTTTAGTAACTTTTTCAATTGATCAAGTGGAGTCGGTTTTTGAACAATTTGGACGATTGAGAAATTATTGAGGATGCTCGATAACCATGGTTTGATTTTAGTTGCCATGGTAATGTAATGTTGACTTTTGACTGAAATGGTACTCTTCTCAACACAAACGACTGGAAAAAAGGTCCATCCAGGTCCAAGTTGGTCTCCCAACTTTTCCTCGAATAATTGGTGGTTCGACTCCAATTGCTGAAAAACTCGATCATTTTTGAGCTCACGTTTCAGTTCCACAGAAATGATGAGTCTTCTTTGCCATGAGATGATTAAAAAATCTGTCTCTTTGTGCATTTTATTTCGTACATTTGTCAAAAAATTGACGGATGAAAGAACAACTATGTCTTGGAGAATGTTATCTTTCAATGATAAAAGCTGGTCATAGAACCAATGTTCGAGTTTTTCACCTAAATCCGATAATTCCAATCCGAAAAGCCATCGAAGGTTTGAATTTTGAGGTGGGTTCTCTTTGATCTTTCGTTTTAACGGTTTTTTGAAATCCTTTTTGCCAAGAGATTCTTTCAGAAATGTTTTCAGTGCTGATTCTGGTGATTTCGATGGAGTTTCTTTGATGCAAGCTTGAAGGAAAACACACAGGTCTGTAATTGTCGATGGTAAACTTACTTTGTCAGTTTCCAATTCTTCAAAAACCAAATACATGATTTTAAGATTCACTACCCATCGGCCAAATGCCTTCTTGTCGATACCATCAGCCCCATTTTTTGTTTGCATGAAAGATTGCAATTCTTTCGTCAGCCAGTGTTCTGGTGAATGTTCTTTCAAATTGTCAAAAAGTCTGTAAATGTCTTTCTTGACTTCATAATCAAGAATTGCTACGGATGATTTTTTCGTATACTGGTTCGAAACAAATGTTGGAGGTATAAAGATTGCTTCATGATCATCCTCATTAAAAAGTGAAGAGTCGCCATACTCTCTTTGAAGAAGAAATTGTGCAGCTTTAATCGGGTCGTTAAACTTGAGCGAGTTTCCCAAATCGAATTGTTTCGCCTGACGATCTAATGCGGTTTGGTTGTTCCTGATGATCTGCCAATATAACGATTTATTTTGAGTGCATTTCGAATAATCGATTAGTTTCGGTTGTAATAATGTTAATTTTTGTGCAATACCGATCACCATGTTTAGTCAAAATATTGTACATGCAGTAGCTTTCCATTTATTCACCTTTGATAACTAGCAAACAACATTTTTTGTTAATTGAATTTTATCACCTCAGAAACGTAAGAGCTAATGATATTAATTAAAATAGTATTGCACATAATAGATTTTCTTGTATGATAAACACATCATCGGATAGCTTTAAATCTAGATAAGTTCATAATTATATAGATATAAAAGGTGTTGCTGGACGATCGTTGCTGTTTTCACCAATCAAAGAAACAACTTTTACTCTCCGAGCTCAGTTAGTAGGACCCGTCGAAAAATCTGCGTATACTCTTTTTGATTTCTGATTAGGAAAATATAGACCTTAGAGGTTCAGAAAAAGTAGATGTCGTTATTTGACTCACCTGCATTCAAGTCCATAATGACAGATTTTTCTCAACTTCAGTTGAGCTATAATCTGAGAATGTCTGTGTGTCTGTCTGTCTGTCTGTCTGTCTGTCTGTCTGTCTGTCTGTCTGTCTGTCTGTCCGAAAACTTTGGGGCAGGCTG
>JAUJPO010107106.1:0-22494 GCA_032270745.1 Tiaropsis multicirrata | reverse complement strand
ACAAGGCTAAAACCTTTTAGGGAATGCTAAAATTTTCCCTAAGCAATGAAATTTACAATTGGGCCTACGAATGATTTAAAAGATACTGAAGTTGAGCCAGTGCGGTTAGCACGTTCGGCAGTATGATCATTCTAGTCAACATTTTATTCATTTCATGGAAAGCAAGGAAATGTTTAAACAAAAGAAAAAATATAGGGCTGACCAATTGAAAACTATTTACTTCTTTGATATTTCAGTTATTTTCGAAGAAATGGAGCAACCAAGGAGTATCGATCACTGTGTGGTCAAAAACCAAAGATTTTTCAGTGATGGGTTTCATTGTGGATCATATGGAAATGTTGATCACTGAATGGTACCCAGGTATGACCATTTCTTATATCCATAAATTGTGAAGAGCCCTTAATGTAGACGAGTGTGTTTTTCCATTTTTATCGATGTTTGACGTCATTACCCATCTTATTTACTTTCAAAAACTCGATTTCTATGGTGTTCATGGGAAGGATATGGTTGAATATGGTTGGGCTCTTTTTCAGCTGACAGGTCACTCTCTGATACAAATCTTAAATCAAATCACATACAGCATGGCGTTCCTAAAGAATCTGTCCTTTACCTTTTCTACTTTCTGTGAATGATCTCCATGCTGCACATTTGTTTTCAAATGATACTATGCTAGTTAATTCTTAAAACGAAGTGTTTGCAATGATAAACTACTTCAAGTTCAAAATTCCAACTACACCTACAAATAATGTGGAAAATTGAGCAAAAATCAATCACATTAATTAATGTGAGCTTAAGGGCAATTTGTACCACTATTTCAGGCTTGGAAGGAATAAATGATTACGGTGACAACCTGGTTCAAAAGTTGATATCATGTCCTGTTTGTTGTGCACAGAAAGCAATGGACATTGTGCAATGTTGTGAACAGAATACCAATAGTTTGAGAAATTATTACAGTTCATTCTTTCGTAATGAATTTTTCGTCAACCAATTTCCACTCGATACTTGCGCGTATGCAGCCATTGATCACCAAGAAATCATTTGCGTCAAACACCCCGATACACCTGTCCCTCTTGATCTTTTGATTCCTGAAATCATGATGACTGACCTTCCGCACAAGTACCGTATTACGGAAAAGAGCTTAGAGTTTGACCCGGACACATCCAAGAGGTTGGGAGATGGTGGTGCGGGCGTTGTTTATCTTGGTCGCTATTTCAATGAAGATGTTGCTATCAAACGATCACATTCCATCATCATGAAGGAAAGGTAAAACATGAAATATCCTCCAATAAAAATAAATCGGACAAAAAAACAAAATATGTTGATTTGTTATATATTAATTTCAAATCTTCGTCGTGATTAATTTTAAGAAGAAATTGTTATTTTACAAATGTGCATCAATTTCAGTTTTACTAACCATGCAAACTTGGACTCTACTAACCACAGACTAATGATCTTTCAGTGATGACAAGCAGAGGAACATTGAACTAGAGTTAGAGGTGTAAGTATTTCACATGCTGGGTTCCACATCTATTATCTTTCTAATCCACAGTTCTCCATTTTATCTACAGTTCTCCATCTTATCCACAGTTCTCAATCGTATCCACAGTTCTCCATCTTTTATCCACAGGGATGAATTTCTACAGAAGAGTATTTTTGATTTGGTTTTCTTTGAGTCTTAGATCGAAAACGAGGCTAATATGGAATTTAAATCGTGGAATGATCTTCCAAATACATTTTATTATTTTTGTAGCCACCATAAAGAAGGAGCATTTGATCCAACTGATCGATCTTTGACACAACTTTTGAGCTTGGATGATGGAAGAGTGGTGAAATCATTCTGGGAGATGAGGCAAGAGGTAAGTTAGTTAGCTTGTTCAGTAGATCGCTCGCAACCTTGGGATAAAAGGGTTCTATTGTCAAAAACACGTTTTTGAGAAATTTGAGAAATTTGTTCAGTAGATCGCCGCCTTTGTTGATGATTTTATTCTGTGTAATCCTGATTCCTTACAGATCACAACTATAGAAGTCATTGAGTGGATATTGTCCATTAATATTTCACATAAAAGATTTCGAATCTAGCCATAGAGTGTGATTTATTATCGATATCAATTTTTTCTCTTGGTAGGTCTTGGTTTTATGCACTCTTCATCATCCGAATATTGTGAAATTCCTTGGTGTATGTTTCTCGCCCTTATGTTTTGTCATCGAATATGCTCCTATGGGCAGTTTATACAGCATCTTGGAGAAAAAAGAGAAGAAAGCAGATTTACCAGTACTTGGAATGCGTTTAACATACCTTATTCTTTTCCAGGTTAGTAACCTTCCTAAACGACTTCAATCTTGTTAGTTTCCCCATAAAAGTGTTTTAGTAATTCTCCAATAATTAAAGTATATGGTTAATTTTTTCATGGATTAATTGTAATGTTTTTAAATTTATTTTCATCAGATCATAGAAGCCATCAAGTATCTTCACAGTTGGAATATCATTTATCGTGACTTGAAATCCGATAACGTTCTTGTCATGTCTTTGAACCTTGAAGAAATTATTAACGTCAAACTATCAGACTATGGAATCGCAGCGTTTGCAACACCCCAGGGCGTGACTGGCGTTGCTGGAACACCCGCCTTTCAAGCGCCCGAAATACAAAAAGATTATACCTATGATGAAAAGGTACACTTCAAATATTTATGATAGAAGGCTTTACGAACTAGGAAAGAGTTCATTCTATTATTTTTTTATTCTCTTTACTCTCTATATAAAAGGTGTAAACAACCGAACCACATGAAAGCCCATTCTTTAACTTTATCAACAGGTGGATGTCTTTTCATATGGTATTTGGATGTACGAATTAATGACTGGATGTCTTCCTTATCTTGAATATCGAAGTTCTTCTGAAATTAAGAAAGCCATCATGACTGGAGTACGGCCCAACTTTCGCAAAGAAGGTTATCGTTTGTCTTTCCCATATGCTGAACTGCTTATGACTGTAAGTGAACGCTAACTGTGATAAACTTTATTAAAATATTTTGCTTGCTATACCGTTATTCGATGTTGATATGAAGACAACTTTTTCCAAGGTGTCAAATGTTTATTTCATCCTTTCCTTGACATCTTGAAAGAGGCATTTGTATTTAAATCATACAAAATTGCATTGTTTTAGAATATTCTCGTTTACTTTTCGAAGGATTGTTGGCAGCATGATCCGCCCTCACGCCAATCTTCTTACGATATCTCCGCCTTCTTCAAATCAACAGATATGTTGACCCTCCAGTCCCTCTATCCGAGCAATCAAGATTCTTTATATTTGGAACATGTCACGTGCCACGCCATATGGAATACCAATTTCCCAGGTATGTAGTAGTGACTTTTGTCATATTTTACTTTCTTATACTCAATCCATTTGCCGTACCTTACGACTATACCTTATAGTCGTCAGGGAAAACGAAGAAGAAAAAACATTCAGTATAAACACAAATGAACGTGATATCCGCAAAATCTGTCTTAAAATTCGGTGGTAATTTTTGTTTGCGTAGTTGAGTTCCTGACATTCCTTCAATTTGAGTCTTAGACAGGGTAGGTTTATATATGAAAATATTATCTGATAGGTTCGGGTACAGTTGAAAAAAACAACGCCGAATATACTGGCTTAGATATTTGTACATAAAATGAAACTGATTTTGAAATTGGATTTTTGGTCTTTAGATACGACACAATGCGAACCACGTGACAAAATACTACTTTGGAATAATAAGATGGAGAATCGAACCTTTGTAATGTTTGATTTGAAATGTCAAACAATACGATATCATGACTCGTTACCAGGACCCCGTGTTAGTTGCGCATGTCAAGTAGAGGAGAATGTTTGGTTGGGTTGTGAAACGGTACAATGTTTTGTTTGACGGTGATGTCGGTGATTCGAAAGTGATCTCTTATTGATTATTCGGCTACTACTACCATATACTGAGGCTGTTGCAACTGTATCTCTGTATTAACCTCCACCCTTGACCATCCTCTCTGACTCTCGAGTGATTGTTTATAACACTATGTTTGTTCACAACCTCGGTCATAAAGTCATAATGCAATATAAAGGACACATGCAGATATTTACATAATTACAATACACATTTAACTGCTCTCTTAACCCCACTCGATGCTTTTGAAAGTGATCTGTTGGTATATGGTAGCAGTAGGTCATCTTATTTACATCAACCTTGAAACAAAGAGCGAGATTGAAATCCTTGGGATAACGCTGCTGAATGTTGGAACGTTAACTAACAACACGATACAGGCTTCAGCTAAATTCCTAATTTTTTTCATCTTGATTTCATTCTAGAACAGAGTGATTGAAATATTTGGTTTTGTCAATTCTGAAGTTCCCAAGATTCTTTGGACTTTTTCAGGATTTGAAGATGAAGTATTGATGATGCTGAAAAATGAAAGCGAGGTTTGAATATTTATAGTTGGCATTTACAATGGAGATTAAAAAGGGAGTGACTTTGTTTCCACCACATTTGTTTAAGTTTCGTTTTACAATCAATGTGAAGCATTCACAAAAGATTTTTCGGAAGATTTATTCTTTTAAAATGATTTTTTTTCATAGGGAATATTGACAGTGTTTGCTACCTTGGCAAATGGTACACTAGTCATTTTTACAAAAATGGCGCACCATAGAAAATCAGACTTGATCGAAGAAGAGGATTTATGGAGTAGACAGGTGGAGTAAATTTTCAAGTGAAATAATATTTTTAATGTTTAGGGACCAAAACCTTTTTGATAGTAAGTTTTCAAAGTAAGTAAGTGGTGACAAAAATTTATCCTTTATATCATAAGCTTGTAAAGTGGGATATGTTTTTGATGGAAACTTCTATGTGTTCAATTTTGTTTGTATTTCATTCATCTTTAGGTATTGAACCTTCAAACATGTGGGCGACCCGCCAAATGCATGACCATTACTAACAATCGCACAGAATTATGGGTAGGATCAGGGAATTGCATTTTGGTCTTGAACATTCAAAGACGAGAGATCATTGATCGTATCAACGCCACAAAGATGGGTGATCAAAATTCATTGATTTCATCTATATGTAGCGATGGTGTGAATACAGTATGGACAAGTTTGTGGAAATCTGGTTTCGTCACTGAATGGAATGTGAACGAGAGAAATAAAACCTTCGAATATTACTGTAGTGAGAATGAACCGCTGCATAAAGGGGTACGTTATGCAAGTGGTACTTTCAACAATTTCATTCGACAACCTACCGTGGAAGAAAGAGGTCTGAAAGAACAAAGTCCAACTTTTCAAGAGATGAAGACATTCGGGTCACCACACAGTAATCGATTAGCTAAAGACAATTTGTATAAGAGGCCTTCACTTCGGTTTCCAACTCGCACATATGTTCGCCACAAATCTTCTACAACATCCATTTCAAGTACGTTGGATGAATTCGCCACCAGCTCTTCAAACAAAAGAAGCAACATGTTTAACAAAACGGTGACGTCATTGCGATTTGTGAAAAACATGTTATGGATTGGTCGAACCAATGGTGACATCATTATCATTGATTACGTCACCGGTCACGTGATTAGTGTTTTGGCCAATGACCATTTGAAACTGTTGGGTAATGACAACCGTTATATACAATCTATGGTTCCTATGGAAACGTCCTCCAAAATGACAGCCTGTGTTCGTATAAGGAACGAGATGAGGGGAAGAAGGAGTCTGGTACCGACCCTCTCGTTGGAAAGAAAACAAAAGGAATGTTACCAAATATTGGTTTATGATGTTTGGTCTCTAGACCAGTTCTATAAGTTTAATGATAAAGTCCAAGAAATATTTAATGAGTAACGTAGATGAGAATAGGTTGGTGCATGGGGGTCCGCATGTGTTCAAATTTTTATAGAAATATTTTTTGACCCTACTGACACTATTAGTATAGTATGCATAATAGTAGGTTGGGTACGAGTACAGTTAGAAAAATAATTAGTCGAGTAAAATTAAAACATTTGAAAACTTTTGAGTACAATTTTTCTAATTGTACGAGTATAATATAATAGATTGGATAAACAATAACTTTTGGAATAAGATTAGATGATTGCATAAAAAGTCAAAACAAATTGTACGATATTTCGTACAATTAGATGAATAGACGTTCTCTATTATTGATTAAAGGTGAAGGTTCTTTTAATACCGTTTCTAGATTAAATTGTTTTATTAAATTTGTATTTTTTATACCGGGTGTCCCAGAAAAAGGTTTCGGTGTTTGGCGGCCTCCTGGAGCCAAAAAAAAGTTTTTTGATTGATATTTTTATTTCATTAGAAAAAAGTGGAAAGTCTAACTTAAATTTTGAGGTATAATTTTTTTAATTCGGTTCAGTATTCACCAAGTTATAAGCTTTTTAAGAAGTCCGAAAAGTGTAAAAATACGTCAAAAAAGGGGTATCAAATTTACGCAATTAATTTCAAAATTGCACTCTTTTTAAGAGTTTTACGACTTTATCAATGGTTATAATGGTTTGAAAAATATTTTTCGTAAAATAGAAATCAATAATAGGAAAATCAGAAAAAAGACGGCAATTTTTAGCAATTTTTCAAAAAAAGAATCTGTAAAAACATCAAAAAATGCCTAATTTGATACCCCTTTTTTGACGTAATTTTGCATTTTCATTAAAATTATTTTTACTTAAAAAGCATATAACTTGATAAATACTAAACTAAATTTGAAAAGTTATAGCTCAAAATTTAAGTTAGATTTTCCTCTCTCATGAAATAAAAATATTAATAAAAAAACAATCCTTTTGGCTCCAGGAGGCCGCAAAACACCGAAACTTTTTTCTGGGACACCCGGTTTTTTTTTCCTAATAGCCCCCCGGCACGAGGGGGTCTCATAGCTTCACAAGCACTCCAAATGCTCAGAAAATGACAACGGATCAACCTAACCTGAATTAGATTCTTTGTGAATAACGGGTCGTGCTAGTTAGTTTTTGTCTCTTTCGCTATTTTTTGTTTATGTATATAATTTCTTTCTCTGGCAATACAATAAAAAAAGAAAACGCTCTTTTTGGTAATTACAGCTTTAACTCCCTCTGATAACTTGGGAGTTGAATTCCCCATACTGAAATTTTATGTATTCTCAAAGGTAAAAAGTTTAATATGTATTGCTTGACTATGTTTTACTTGATTCTCTTGAATGTTGTATGAGACGAAATAAAATGAAATATATAACTTAATGCCATGGATACATTGCTTTTCTTTACCTTGAAAATTAATTGATGTTTCTATGAAGTTATTTCTCCTTTCACGAATCTTATAAATATTAATCTCAAAGGATGCAAGCGGTTTTAAGCGTCAGCTATTTTTTAAGTTATAATTTCTTGACTTCAGCACCTAATTTTTTAACGCGAAAATTCTTCTCCAAATTTGCCATAAAATTTGGCTTTGCCATTTTGTGAAAGTTTTTGATTTCCCTATTAGCGGCCTAACTTTTAGGAGGTTTTGTTAGCCTTATTCTATCCCTCGGTCAGCTAACTCTATTCTAGTATGACTAAATAAAACACTTTTTACTTTCCAGCACTATCTCAGTAGTTTAGCACTTGGGATTGGGGTTGGTACATGATATATATACCCTATGTATTCTAGGTTGGTACATGATATACCCTATGTATTCTAGTACGACCCCGGCAGGCACGGAACGTTGCTCTTGCGTCGAAATAACGTTTTTCTAACGTCAGAACGTTATCTGGATGTTGAAACAAAATGTCGTGTGTCTGCTGAGTTTGAAAAAGCACCTTTCTTTTCAGCACTATCCGACATTCTGATGGCCGTAGTATCGATCCCTTTCAACATTTCTACACAACTGCATCAGTTCTTGTTTTGTCACAGTATAAGTGCTTGTTATTGGTGGTTACTAGGTGAATCGACTTCTACTGTTGCAAGCATACTTAACCTCTTCTTCATTGCTCTTGACAGGTATATTGTTCAATCAAACTTTCATTTTCGGCGTTCCTTCATATTCGATCAAAATCTTTGATGACCTTCACAGGTCAAAGTATATTTGATCTGCATTCCCTCTATTCCATCTATTAGTGCGGGTTTGAAATGAAGAAAACTAGTAATTTTATCCCCTCTTATTATTAGTGCGGCATGACCAAAATAATTATTTTTCATGATGCTGCACTAAATTAGAGAATCTACGGAAGTACTTCACTCTTTTGCTCAGCAGATACAGCACGTTATTTCAAAATTGTCTTTCAACGTCCAAATAACGTTCTGATGTTGAAAGATTGTTGTTTGGACGTCAAAAAGACGTCCCTTGCCTGCTGGGTGAGACCTTTTTTTAACCAACAATTATTTTAACAAATTTTTAGTTGTTGCAACGTCGGCCAAAAGGTTGAAGACTTTTTCAAATAGCAGAAAATCAAACTTACTTACACTTTTCCTGCTTACTTTCAGGTTTGTTGCCATACGGTACCCGTACAAATACAGAGAACTGTTTTCATTCCGACGCGTTCGAAGGATGGTTGTTTGTGTATGGTCGTTCGCCGTCGCATATCCCATCACTGGCATATTCCCCTGGTCAAACATCTCATCACAAAGCAGTGGTCAATTCACCATATCAAACGCAAATTACGTGTGTGCCAACTATAATCGCTCATTTTTTGCTGTTTCGTTTCTGGGAATCTATATTGTTCCTTTGGTCGTTATGACTTTCACCTACTGCATGATTCTACAGATCGCTTTAACGCAGATCAGAGCCATCCAGAGTACACAGGTCAGTCTTCGATCAGTGAACCAACAGCAAAGCACCAGGAGCGACGACTCTAACTTGACCACCAATAACCCAACTAGCAGACGAGGGAAAGAACTTCACGCTACAAAATCGGTCGCTATCGTCTACTCAGCCTTTTTGATCTGTTGGTTTCCAGTCTGCGTCGTCAACATCATTTTATTATTCGATGTCGGATATTTCCCAAGATTACTGATGTCTACCAAACCTTTATTCCTCTTCGTTTGGTACGGTTTAATACAGATCCTACCCATGATCAACACTATGGTCAACCCAATTATCTACTCTTTCTCCAATATACAATTCCGAAACGGATTAAAGTCTCTATACAAATGCGTTAAAGGGGAATCTCAATTTTCTGGATATCAAAATCCCGATTTTTCGCGGAGACATACAAGACATAAAAGCCCAAACAAAGCTCGCGAGCAAGATTCTTCTTCGAACTCTGACAATATTTGCAACCGTCAATCACCAAAACCTCTTGAGATCCAATGTAACTCTCATTGTTCTTTTGATGCTGACGTAACGATTTCTTCGTTGGATAAAATCATTTGGAAACCAGACTGAAGTTTAGAAGAACTTATTTTCAAGTGATGGATTTTTTAATCCGGCTTACTTTGAGATGTAGACTGTATACGGTTTTTCACAGCGGAGTGGAATAAATTTTCCACTTTATAAAAGTGAAACTAGGCTAATGTATATAATGTACATGAGAAAATTGTTTCACTTAACTTTAATTAAAACTAAAATTTAACTAAAATTGCGAGACTGAAGTTAATTGAAATGTTAAGTAAACCCCCTTCAATATTAGTTGAAAAACAATTCATTTTGTCTAATTCACACCAGCGTGGGTTTCATTTCGGCTACGTGCAAGATCCTAAAAGTAAGAGACGTTGTTTATTTACGTAACTATGATACCCTAACCCTAACAAAAACAGGATGCACTTTTTAACATTGTCACCATAATTACTTTCATCATCATAAAAAGAAGATGAAATCTTGCATTTTGAAAAGAATCAATAACATCCAGGGTTATTCCAGAGCATCACGTTTTGGTTTTTTGTTTACTTTCATAATAGCGTACCCAGCTGACACATGACGTCACCTTAACGTTCTTTCAACGTCCAATTTAACACATACTAACGTTTTTTCCGACGTTAAACCAAGGTTCGGTGTCTGTTGTATGGAAATTATACTTTGTTGTTATTCCGCTTTTTAGTTTTCTAATGTTTTGCTACTTTAATGCGGATGAAAAAAAAAATCATAATAAACCTTTTATTAAACTGCGTCGCGAGCAACGACTGCCTCGTTTTCATACATATATATTACCAAGGTGTCTCACGAGACTCAAAATGAACTATCTATCAATGGAGTCATCTGTTAAGTCAGGGTACTCGTTTTTCGGTTTCGGGGGTATAGGGGGTGTGACCTTTTTGAAACAAAATCACAAACAAAATTTTAAAAGAAGCATAAAATTTTATTTCAGTAAAATTATACCTAAAATTTAAAAAGTAAAAAATAAGCCAATTGTAGCAGCATAATTGTAGGACCCTAGAAATGCAAGTATTTTTTGACCCCTCAGCGTCAACCATGGTGGCTTCTTCCTTGAAAAAGCTCTGACAAAAAAAGGGATTTTTTAAATCTTCCTTTCCTTTTCATCTTTGGCAAATGGGTGGCCTTGATGCTTCAATTGTTCTTATACTTATTCATTCCTTGTCCTAATGCAAAGATAAATGCTACATAATGCAAAGATACGTAATCTCCTTTACTTCATGCAATTCATCTTGACCTCGATGCGATATGTAATACAATTATAAAATTATGAGGCGGATACAAAATTTACTTCAAAGTTTCTAACGGAGAGTGTTGACTTCCATATAAGGAATATGAGCAAGCGCAACACCCTCCGTCAAAACCTTTGAGAGCCTTCTGTATCCGCCAATGATTGACCCTGCTCTTCTACTTTTAGAAATCTATTCTAATTATGATCAATTAGTGTGTATTTAAATGGTTACTAATTCTCAAAAACTGTGTGGACGCAATTATCATATCTTTAGAAGAAAACATTTTAGATTAAAGAAGATGAAAGAATCTGCAAAAAACATCCTGAAGGATTTACCATAAATATGACCGAATCTTAAAAATAATAGGATATAATTTTAAACTCAAACTTAAAATAATGACGAGCAATTATCACATCCTAACTATAATCTCTAAAGAGGGAAACATGAAGAAAGAAGACAGAAGATGAAAGAATTTAAAAACTATTGGACTATAAATATGGATGAATGACCAAGCACAACAAAATCGATCACATCTGCTATCTCATATTAACACAAAGACGTATACTGACTTCACCAACTTTTTGAGAATCATGAAGGTTTCCTCTATTCTGTTACTGTTTGTCATTGCATTTGCAGCAATTTCTTATGCTGAACCAATGCGAGGTAATGGCCCTTTGGCAGAAAAGCGAGGTGAACTCAGAGGACTTCGAATGGAAATTAAAGAAAATATGAAAGAACATCGAATGGATAGGAAATCAAATCGAGCAGCTGCAAAAACTGAAATTAAAGGAACGAAATCTGAAGCAAGGGATACAATCAAAGAAATCAAAGAAGAATCAGAGTCGGAGAAGACCGAACGTAGAGCCATCATCAAAGAAATCAGAACTGGTGTCAAGGAGACGATTGGAGGAGTGAGAACACAAAGGGCATCCAACAGACAAGATATTAAAGCCTCGGCAGATGCAGCCAGAGTCGCTGGACAAGCAATCAGATCTGGAATCAAGGATGAGATGAGACAAATGAGACAAGAAAGAAATGAAAACAAAGCTGGCAGAATGGCTGAAAGAAAAGCTAAGAGAAAAGCTGCAAGGGGTGCCAAAAAAAGCAGAGAGACAAGCTGCAAAACAAGCAAAGGCCGAGAGAAAAGCCCAACAAAAGGCAAAACGAATGGCAGAACGAAAAGCTGCAAGGGATGCTAAAAATGCAGTGAGACAAGCTGCAAAACAAGCAAAGACCGAGAGTAAAGCCCAACTAAAGGCAGAACGAAAAGCAAACCGTGCGGCCAGATTAGAGCAAAGAGCAGCTTAAAAAAGCCGACGCTGCCGATGAATTGATTGATGAACCGTGAAATTGAATTGGATCTGGATGAAGAACAATGCTGCATCATTTCAGTGTAATTTATTATTAGTTTATTATACTTCAGTAGTTTTACCGTTTTTCCTCATCTACACGTTTTTTTATAAGAACAAACCATACAAGAACAAAAGCCACAAAGTTAAGAACATTTTAAGCCTTCTGAAGAAAATTGTTTAAAAACAGCCTTTTTTAGATACATTTAAGAACATATTAAGAACATTCAAAAAGCTTGATTGCAGAAAAAGTTAAGAACATCAGATAAGATTCCTTTGGTTATTTTAATCAAAAAACGTGTAGCATTTTATTTATTTTTTACCGGCAAATTTGTATTATTTCAGAATTGTTTTAAAAACAGAAAAATATTTTCTTTACTCCATTTTTTGTTTTATCAACTGTTTTTGCAGCCACGTTCTATTTTCAATGGCTATTCGTCTCTCTATATACAAATCCGTCGAGTTAAGAAAATCGGAATCCTAGGAGTAGATACACGTTTCTTTATAAGAATATTCATGATGGAATTGGCCAAAAAGTTAAGAATGTCCTAAGAATAATGCCATTAAATTTTTATTAGGAAATTATTCCTGAATACATCCAAAGAGACTCTTAAGAATATTCCCAAGCTAATTCAGCTTGGCTTATTTCTTCTTCTCTTTCAATTACGAAATGATTTTAATAGTACTCTTTTAGCGTTATTCAGACTGACTGATAAAAACTTTAGAATATGTTAAGAATATCTTCTTAGGATGATTTCGAACAAAAAGTTAAGAATATCCTTCATTAAACACTATTCTTATAAAAAAGGCGTGTATAGCTACAAATACCGCTGAGTCTTGAAAATATCAATCTGTGTTCCGGGGGTTATTTTACAATATCTTTATTAACTGATTACGTCAATACGGAGTCAAATGCGCTCTTTTGATTGGTTTTCAAGTGGTCAATATAATACTGTAAAGACCACTTCAAGGAGATGGCTACACTCACAAAATTTTCGATGATAGAAATTGTGTCATTGAAATATTAAGTCAGTTTGAACACGATTTCAAGAATTAGCGTTGCAATGACCTCTTCTATAGGGCTGACGTCAAAATGAATTGGGGGCAAAACATGAAAAAGAAATAAGCGAAAATTCATTAAAAATCAGAGAAGATGAGTCACTTTCTTGTAATCGAAAGCATTGACAGAGACTCACCAGTAGATAAACACAATAATATAACTGGTTTAGAGGTCAATGCGGGAAAATATTGACCGCAACCGAAGTCCAGACCTATCTTGCGAGGTCTCTACTTCGGTTGCGGTCAATATTTCCCGTATTGACCTCTAAACCAGTTATTATTGTATAAGTATCATGGGAAGAAAGCGGTCAATGACTGTGTAACCTTGCTGTTGACTTGCATCCCAGCAGAAATAGAACATTGTTTTAACGTCTAAATAACGTTATTCTAACGTCACCACATTATTTGGACGTTGAAACAATGTTGAAATAACGTCGCGTGCTTGATTTTTGTTTGTTTGTTTGTACAATATTTCAATAAATAGCTATGTTTGTCTTAATTTGAACTTATAAGCATCTAAAATTTATATATTAAAAATTCTTAAAATATTATCCTAAGGAGACAACAAGACCTTCTTTTATTCTTTTCAGCATATTGCAATTTCAATATTTCCTGCAAATTTATTTTTTTCACCTTTGTAAAATACCAATAGAATAAATTTTATAGAAGGAAAAAAGGATTTTTTTAGGAGAATTTTTTTCACGACTAACAAAACGGAAAAACGATTAGGGCTTGGGAATGAGACCCGAATTCGAGAATAGCTCTTAACAGGTACTGTTTTGCCGCTGCAACTTCTCTAATTCAATGCGGTCAGTTATTATCTTCGAGGTGCTCCACTAATAATTAAAGGAGATAAATTCGCATTAAAAGAAAAGGCCGTATTGAATTCATTCATCGTAGTAAATTTGATTCCTCAACCCATACAACTTTTTTAAGTTCTGTCATAACTAAAGTCTGTTGCAAAAAGATTGTCAGTAAAAACCGGTTAAAACCGTTAATATGTAGAAACCAGGATAGGACGAAAGAAACAAAAAGTAAGTAAGTGATATGATGTCCTGGTTTCTATATGAAGGAGATTTCTACTGACAATCCTTTTTGCCACAGACTTTATTACAATCAACAGCAAACACAAAACGTCTTTCCAACCTTAAAATATTAAAAAGGCGTTGAAAGAACGTCTTCTTCTTTTTAAACACAACTCGTTTCTGCAGCTCGTATAGTTTCGGGTGTAAGATCATATTGTGAGAAACCAGCTGTTGCACTTGATTTCTTCTTCCCAGCGTCACCATTACTCTTCGAAACCTCTTCCTCAATCGGTGGTATTGATTCAGTTAACAGCAAAGAATCTCGTTCGCTGGCTTCTTCGCCTGCTATAGCTCTGATACTCGGCACTGTTTTAAAGAATGGATTCTCAGTGTAGTTTTTCGTTGGAGTTTCAAAGACGTTGTCCGTCATAGGAGTTCCTGGTATGCTCAAATCCGGTGTGTTGGGTAACGATTTATTATTTTGTCGATCCATTTTAACTCTTTTGGCCAGCACTTTGTTCAATAGTATTTTTTCTGCGGGAGATTTGAGGACAGAGCTGGCGTGACGACCAATCGAGCTGGTCAATGTCTCAGATCGCATGCTGTGCTTCTGGCTCATGCTGTTTGTTGTGTAGACTCCTTCGTTAATACGAGCAATACAGTCCTGGCAAAGCCCACACCGGATCAATAAATCGTAAAAATCTCGTTTAAAAGAATTTGTCGATACAGCATATAAAAACGGATTGCATAAAGCGTTTATGGGGAAAAATATGACGAGAAGGAATTTGGAATTTTTGACAGTCATCCCTAAAATGTCAGTGTCGCCAAAAACAGACCATAAACCAACAAAGGCGATCGGTCCCCAACAAAAGAAGTCGGTGAAAACGAGAAGAGCCATACGTTTGGCAACTTCGGAGTCATTTCGTTGCTGTCCGCCACCTCCACCATCCAGATGTGGGCTCCTGACCACTAAAAACATTCTCAAGTACGAAAACAATACGAATATAAAGAAAGTTAGATTCAATATCAAAACGAAACCGATATACACCATGTCTGTACGGTTTTCAGTACGGAAAGGTAAACAAATGGCGACTTCCGTATAGCTGTTGACACCTAATAATGGTAAGATGGCCATTAACAGTGAAATGAACCAAGCTATCGCCATTCCTATGGTCGCGTGATGCATTGTTACACGACGATGAAAATGCATTGCGTGAACAATAGCGAAATATCTCTCAATAGTTATGACGACCAAGACCAGCATTGATAATTGACTGGAGAAGATCGCCAGGAATCCCGCTATGGAGCATCCACCGCTGAATTGCCACTCTTTGACATAATTATAATAATTACCATGTGTATGCGTGGACGCTGACACTAGGATAAAAAGATAGAGGGCTAAACATAAATCAGCGAAGGATAGATTGATGAGAAGAAACTTGGTCACCGAAACGCCTCTTCGACTCAGTATCAAAACACAGAACACCATTGCATTACCAAGTAAAGCTATGATGGAAAACAACCATGAGATGCTGGTCAGAAACACGTTCCCCATGATGTCATCACATGGACGAAGAGCGTCCGGTTCTGGTGTGCATTCAACAGGATCTAATATTTCTTCGGCGTAGGTTGAGCCAGTGATGTTTGGATTGCAGATGATACCTCGTGTGTGTATGAGAGGCGTGTTGTGTAAGAACTGATCCGTGAAATCGATACCAGGTCTGTGTTGAAAAAAAACAATGTGAAAATTTTAAAAACTTTTATAATCATAGCATAGTGGCTATGTTATAATCCAAGAAACTTGAAAAACAGTTTTCTCTAAACCACAAGACAACTAAGTAAAGATTTTTTATTAAATGATGACAGAAAAGTAGTCACACAGACAGACAGGCAGACAGACAGACAGATGTCTTGCCGTGCATGGGAATAGACCAGGCAGAGACAATGACAAGAAGGGGGATTATCTCTGAATCACGACAACTGAATACTTACTTTGAAGTCCCTGTTGGTCGAATCGAGCCGTTACCAGGGACAAAGGATCCAAAATCAAAACCACTAAATCCGCTTCTTCTTTTGCGTTTTCGTTTTCTTCCAAATCCACCAAGAAATCCTTCTAACGGATCCTTTGTTGTGTCCACCACGTTGCCGTGACTACCTTTACTAAAGCCATCACCAAAACCTCCCAAAGGATCTTCAGTTGACGAAAATACTGGTGATGTTTGTACAGCAGTTGTTCTGGTGATACCGGTTGGACATAGCAGAGATTCGTTCAGCTTCTTGGTTGAGACGGGAACTCTCATGGCTGTGCGTTTCATGCTAAAAGCACAGCAAAGCCACCGTTGGTTACTTGCAACATGTACCTTTCTCAACGAAGGGATAGCAACGATATCGTTGGAAATTTCCCATAGCTTTGGAGTGGTTGCAATTTTGAGATTCACCAGATTCTCGAGACCAGCGTGTGGCAGATAGTCTATCTTTGAGTCACTAATATCTCTAAAAAACATAAGCATTGGTCAAAGATGTTTGATCTGGTTTAAACAGTTTTGAGTACACCCCTTCCTCTGTGTACCACTAATATCTCAATGGGGTAAAACTTCAAAACTAGGGTTGGTCAAACGATCATATTTTCCAGCGGGTCATAAAATATTTTGTTCTTTCATCATTATCATCAGAAGGGTGGCTCTTTATATTTTTTGTTTCATCCAGTGGGGCGAAAAAAAGTTTTTAGAAGGTTTTAAGATACACAACAGATACACAAAGTTGTTCCGACATTGTTTCAACGTCCAAATAACGTTCTGATGTCAAAACAATGTTACATGCCTGCTGGGAGTGGGTCGCACAATGTTTGACTATGGATTCTATAAATCAGGTTTCAGAACATCATGTAGAGTTCAGGAAGTTATAGGACTTTAAGTGAAGAGAGTGCTATAACAACAAGAAAGTAAAGCAGATTAAGGAAAGTTCAATATATACCATCAAAGATTTGATACTTACAAGAATCGTATATTAGCACCTACAAAAGCATCACTCTCCAGCACCTCCAACTTTGTATTGTTTGAAAGGTCCCTAGAAAAACAACAAACAAAATTAGTTAAGTGAGGCATATAAAGAATTGAAATACTGGTAGACATTTGTTCTCAAAACCACCGTACGTTCGAATATAAAGATTTGGTTTCATTATGAAGGGTCAATGCAGTGCAAAATTTGCTGAAAAATAAGCCTTTTTTGTAAACTGGAGAGATTAACGTTTTTTTGAAGTTTTTTTAAAGTCCATAACGTTGTTATTGTAATTAAAATTTTAATTATTAAATTAATTAAATTAATTAAAATTACTCATGAAGGAATTCACGAAATAGAATTCTGTAAACGCAGATTTTTGCTAGATTTTTCAAGGAACGTTTAGCCTAAATTGGTCTTCAAACTCGAAAAACGACTTTTGGATGTATACTTCAAACAGATATACAATGAAAATTAACTTACAATGTATGCAGATTGTTGCACCTCGCAAATAAATTGTTTGGAATTCGATTTATCAACGTCTTTCTTGTCGCGCTGAAAAAAGACGGATGCGTTAACATGATTACCTTTTATACGGAAACATCCTAAAAAATGCAGGTGTTTGCCACCAGTAGATTACGTAATGGATATCATCAACTTACAGCCAGCCGAAAATGAAACTCGTCTTTGTTTAGGATTAGAGACGGTAGTCGAAGTAAATAACATAAAAAATGGTAGGAGGCAGAGGCGATTACAGAAGGTACTCAAATATTTTGGCGGAGAGCGTTGACTTTCTTGTTGCAAAAGCAACACGCTGTTTCCGTCAAACTTTTTGAGAACCTTTTGTATCTGCCATTGAATAAATAGAGACTTACATATGTTCGATAGAGGTCAGGTTGTGAAAGGAGTCTCTGGCCAATATTTTGATGGGATTGCCGCTCAGTTTTCTGATAAGAAATGAAAGCGATTGACTATTAGCTGTTCAATTATTCGGCTGAAAGTATACCCTTGTCTTGGTACTTCAGTTGGTACCAAAAGCTGAAAACTTTTAAACCCACTGAGTTGGCGGTCAAAATGATAATGTATATGTTTTGCCAGCAGGGTAATAAAAATCTATTGTTTTTGCTTCATATTTTCATTGGGGCTGATCTTTGTGTTATTTTTACACATCCGATTTTCACCTTAGCGAATAATTGGGTTTTTTGAGCAACTTTTCTACTCTGGGGTGGCCAGTAGGGTGGGTCGCAATGAGTCACATAGATGGGCAGGCGCATAGACAGGGATGGCGCAAAATGTGCGTTGGAGAGCATATTTTTTACGATGTATTAGTTATCTATTTACATTATCAATAGTTAATGATTATGTCATAAAAATTTGCACTCCTCCACAGATTTTGCGCCATCCCTGGCTACGCGCCTAATGGGGTGCGAGAAAGACTCGACTAACTTCAACTAATTAATCTACGGCCTCGCGTGTCCTGATGATCAGGATATGGTCATTTGAGGTAAATAATACAAGTGGTTAGGTAAGGAGCTTAAACTTTTTTCCTTAATTTGAAAAAGAATACCGATAGTCGTAATAAATTTTGTCACTTGAAGTAGGCGTTGAACACATCATCTTAAGAAAAATCAATCAATTCGTAAAGAGTGTACATTTCATTTGACAGACATGTATGACGAAGATAAATGAGCTGTTTTGTTTTAGATCCGATTTCAAAATCTTTGGAATCCTAATGAATACGGATGGATAGACAATATTCTTTATCTAAAACTCCACTGTCTCAAAGCAGAAAAAAGTTTTTTTGCAACTTACAATGTTTTCAGCCCTGGCGGTTCTTCTTGGAATCTTGGGATATTTTCCAATGCATTATTTTCTAAATCCCTAGAAACAAATGATCGGTTTAAAATGGGATTGCAATCTTGATCTCTGTAAAATAAGACTCGAGATACAGAGGTAGGCTATAGCCAATGGAGGAGAATAAATTAGTTATCCTATATACCTTATATGAAAATCAATTACTCTCCTTGAACAAGATAGCCTACCTCCTTATCCGACAGATATAACCGTAGGAAGTGAAGGATGGTTTTGTATCCTGCATTTCTTGAATTCCACAAATTCTGTCTCGTTCTAATAAAGTCTGTTTCAAAAGGAATGTCACTAAACCAGGATGACATGGAAGAAACCAAAAGTAAATAAGTGATACTGTCTGGTTTTTACACGAGAGCAATTTTTAGAGACGGCAATCATTTTACAATGAAAACTTACAAAACTCCCAGTGTTGTTTTTTGCATGAAGATTTTATCGAAAGCTCCATCTTCACAATGTGATAATTCTGTGTTTCCTCTCAGAACCCTGTTGGAAATTAAAAACAGTTAATTTCTTTTAACAAACAATAAATTTACTTTACTAATAACAAAGCTATTTCATTATTTGTTAATGGTAATCGGTGAAAGCTAAAAGATTACATAAAGTATTGAGAAATTAAAATAGAGGTCCTGCAACTCATCCCTCTATTCACGTATTCACGCAAATCCTTTTCGAAATTCACGCAATCACGCAACGAAAAAAGCCCATTCACGCAATCACGCAACGAAAAAAGCTCAATCACGCAATCACACAAACGGCTAGGAGGCCTCAAAATAATCAAAGAAGGATCATAAAATTAGCAAAGCAACTTATGAAATCATATAATGGACTATTCCACAAAAAGATTGTGCACAGGGATGGAGGGTTAAATCTTTTCTCATGTGCTTTACTCTTGGAGATTTTATATTTTTGACCGTCTGGCAGTATTTTTACTCCTAGGCAAACCTTTGAATAACAGCCTAACGTAAATTTTTTAATCGTGTACAACAGGAAAAACAATAAAAAACTCTGACCTTTTTTATTTAATTGAAATATCTGATGACGATCAGGAATGATAATTTTTCGCAATCGAATAATTTTTTATTGACTTCTATCGTTTAATTCGTAATGTTTGCTTGTTATCAAGTTCTTCGATCAAATATTAACCGACATGACAGCAAAACAAATGATCTAAGAGGATTTACTCTGATGAAACATTGGGGGTTGATTTAAAACGATCGTTTACTGTACTCAGAAAATGATGCTGTCATTTATTAAAGATCTATACTCTTTAGTATGGAAAACATGGTTAGCGTAGAGTTTGTACGAGTGGAATCCCCTACATATTCCCTACCCACTGGAAGAATAGATCCAAAAGCTGACTCCGATCAACTCCGATCGAAAATTAGGATAGAATTATGTTCCCACTAAAAAAGGTCCATCCCCATTGAAAAACTAAGAAACTTTGATATTCCCACTGGAATTGCGTGTCATCTCCGTCGGTTTTTCGAACCAAGAAGAACAGAAATTTGTAATTTTCTTTTATATCACCACTGACAAAACATTTCCTGGGTCACTTTGGTGTTGTTGATGAAAAACAATACTTACAAATGATGAAGCTTGGTGTTGAAAATGAAAGTGTTTTTGTAAATCTTTTTGAGCGCATGATTCCCTCCAGTTTCACTAATGAGAAAAAGGTTATGGAATGAGTAAAACTTCCCGTTTCATTCATAATTAAAATATCAGACAACGCTTTACCTTTACCAACTCTATTGGATTGTTGTAGGGTAGGTACATGATAAACAAACATTATGAACAATAATTGCGTTTTTGTTTTCAATGGTGCCACGGGGCTCACAACTCTGGCAAATTCGGGTACAGGTACGAGGTCCCTTTTTGAAAGTTTTTTCTTGAAAGTTTTATTATGGTCAAACAGTCAAACTCAGTAATATTCAAGCCATTTGTTTTTTTCTTCTTCAGAGATAGTTCGAAAATTGGGTCTTGGTCTTATGGTCTGGGTCCCCAAAAAATTGCTTATAAGCCTTTTGAACTCCTATTGGACTCTTCCAAGTCTACCAGACGGTGTATCCACTACAATTTCAGCGAATACCTGGGACCTTGACTGATACAGGGGTGTGTTTGCTGCACCAAAAAACCTTTACTAAAACAGAATCCTAATAGGCGCACAGAACATTGTTTAAACGACCAAACAAAGCTCTATTTGAACGTTGAAACAATGTTGGAACAATATCGTTTGTTTACTGGGACATTGTAGAGAGCAAACCAATATTTGAAAGCTTCCGGAGAGAGCAAAGAAAACATTCAAGGTATAAACAAAACAGTTTAAATAGGATAATTACAACGAATTGAGGTTCGGAAGTTTCTTCAAGGAGGTCTGATCCACTTTCTCAAACTGAAGTCTGTTAATCTGCCTGAAAAATGAAAGGGGAGAAAAATAGTGAGAAATTTTAAAGCAAATTTATGAAAGCCCAGCAGACGCAACACGTTGTTTCAACGTTTTTACAATGTTTTAACGTTGAATAGACGCAGAAAAAAGGGAAAATATTTTTGGAATAGTAAATATCCAATCACATTGACCATTTTGTTAGAAAAAAACAAGCAGATGAAATGAAAAAAATTATAACGTTATTTTAGGTTACAAAGAAAATTGGCTTAGAAACTCTTGATTTTAACGCTCTTTCTTGATGAAAAGTAACGAGGGAGCCAAAATTCTCTCGTCAAAACAACTTTAAAGTATGAACATCTTGTTTCGTAAATTTCGTACATTTCATCGTATTGTTTCGTTTTTCTGAAAGAAAAATCGGTCCCATATATAACGGCGCACTCAACAAAATTATAAAACTGACATTTAAAGTGATTTTGTCACGTTATTATGTGGCTCGTCTCAAATGTTGCAAAGTCTTTAAACTAAATGATCATCAAATCAATATTTTTTCTTAAAAGTTTCTTAAAAATGTTTCTTGAGGGCAAAAAAATGATGACTATAGAACAAAATACTAAAATACCCAAACACACGCATTTCGAGATCAACAAAATAACGACTAATCTCGTTTTTAAACAAACTATTTATCCCAGCAGTCACACGACGTTATTCCAACGTTCTTTCAGCAACAAAATAACGCTCTGATAACGTTCTTTCAGCATCAAAATAACGCTCTGATACAACGTTATTCAAACGTTCTTTCAGCATCGAAATAACGCTCTGATACAACGTTATTCCAACGTTCTTTCAGCATCGAAATAACGCTCTGATACAACGTTATTCAAACGTTCTTTCAGCATCGAAATAACGCTCTTATACAACGTTATTCCAACGTTCTTTCAGCATCAAAATAACCCTCTGATACAACGTTATTCCAACGTTCTTTCAGCATCAAAATAACGCTCTGATACAACGTTGTTCCGACGTCCAAACAACGATCTGTGCCTACTGGGTTATGAGTTACATTTACGCATCAGCTAAAATATCCCTGAAGGGTATTTAATCGCTTTTAATTAACTTTGAACAAAAGCATCGCGGTCTATTATTGTTTAGGAAGAGAGGCAATCAGAAATTCTGGTTATTCCGTGCATAGTGAAATATATTCTGGTTATTCCATTCTGGTTATTCCGTGCATAGTGAAATATATT